>JAJJKW010001481.1:0-121269 GCA_023805745.1 Isotricha sp. YL-2021b | reverse complement strand
AATGTATGATAGGCGGCGTTGCTATGGGTATGATAACAGAACCCGGCAGAGAACCTGTTGTACTGACAGATATTCAAGGTATTGAAGACTTCTTAGGTGGATATGGACTTTAAAGTTACAGGTAACGATGACGGTATCACAGCTCTTCAAATGGATATGAAAGCTAAAGGTATTGCAAATGATACTTTAAGAAGAGCTTTAGCTCAGGCTAAAGAAGGCCGACTTCATATCTTAGGCGAAATGAGAAAAGTTATCACAGAACCTGCAAAAGAACTTTCACCGTTTGCACCTGCAATAACAACAATGAACATTCCTGTTGAAGACATAGGAACAGTAATCGGACCGGGCGGTAAACAAATCAGAGCAATCATAGACGCTTCAGGTGCCGAGATCGATATTCAGGATAACGGCGTTGTTACAATCACTTCCAACGACCAAGAAGGTGCTGCAATCGCTAAGAAAATGATTAACGATTTAACCTTCAAGCCTGAAGTCGGAATGGTTATAAAAGGTAAAGTTGTAAGAATTATTCCTATCGGTGCGTTTGTTGAACTCGGCGGCGGAAAAGACGGTATGGTTCACATATCTCAAATCTGTCAGGAAAGAATCGAAACAATTGAACCTCACGTTAATATCGGCGACGAAGTAATCGTTAAGGTTATCAAAATCGACGATAAAGGCAGAATTAATCTTACAATCAAAGGTGTAACCGAAGAGGATAAGGCTAAATGCATAAACTAATTTAGTCCTTGTTGGAATGAAGGGTTTAGGCGGGCAAAGTTGTACGACTTTGCCCGCCTTTTTAATATATTTAATTCAGCGGGTAAACTTCATGAATAAACGTAAGATTGATTAATTAACCCCTTTATTATAAATTTATTTTATGGAGTATTCTTTTAAAAATCCTGCTGAAGTATTGGGATATTTGACTTCTGAAAATATTGATTATCAGGAGTTAAATGATTTTGCCAAAGAGCTTGAAACACAAATCACCGAGCTTCATACAAATAAGGAAGGAAGAAAATTTCATGCGCTTACCCAATGTATATTAGAATGTATTAAAAGGATAAACGGATACTCTTCTGCTCAATGGATTACGGAAAACAAAATTCCGCCTGAAACATATAAGACAGAGGATTTAATAACATTTAATCGTATTAACGGAAAAGGTGAAGTTTGCGAGTATAAAATGCTGAACCTTGACAAAGTTGATTTGTCAAAAGAGAGCGAATGGGCTGATGAATATAAGGTAGTAAAGAAAGTAAAAAATAAAATAACTGACCCCTCACCCCTAGCCTCTCTCACGATAGGCGAGTGGGAATCCCGAGAAGATAGTGAAGATTATCAGAAAGTTCTTTCACTCCTTATGAACGGAGAAAATGTTTTTCTCACAGGTTATGCCGGAACAGGGAAAAGTTATATTCTTAATAAACTGAAAGAAAAACTAAAGAAACAACTCACTATAACAAGTACAACAGGTATTGCAGCCGTAAATGTAAAAGGACAGACTTTGCATTCTTGGGCAGGTGTAGGGTTGTGCAAAAATCCTATTCACAAAACCGTTGATAAGATTCTTTCAAGACCTTCCGTTCTTAAACAAATACGCAATTGCAAGATTTTGGCAATTGATGAGATTTCAATGCTTAATATAGAAACTTTTGAATATGTTGATGAAGTTTTAAAAATTATTCGTGATTCCGTTGAACCGTTTGGCGGTATACAGGTTTTATTTATCGGCGATTTTTATCAGTTACCGCCTGTTGAAGGGGTAGGGATAAATATAAGTGAATATTCATTATTTGATGAAAATACATTTACTCCTGAGCGCAGGTATTGTTTTGATTCGCCTTTGTGGAAGGATTTTAAGCTCAAAAATGTTGTTCTTAAACAAAACTACAGGCAAAGCGAAAAGGATTTTATGCAGGCTCTTTCCGATATGAGAACAAATTGCCTTAATAAAGATGATATTGAGCTTCTTAAAAGCCGCGAAACATCTATAGATACGTTTGAAACAAACATTCTCCATATCTTCTCAACTAATTTTGAAGCTGACAGGTACAATATGGCTAAATTCAACATGATAGATGAACCTGTCAAAATATTTGAAGCAGAGGACGGCATTTATCGCGGTACAAAACCGATATACAGCGGTTTTACCGAAAACGAAAATTATGTTCTTGAAATTTTCGGAAAAAATTGCCGAGCAGATAAAGAAATACCATTAAAACTTGGAGCTAAAGTTATGCTGCTTGTTAATACGGATTTTAACAGAGGGCTAATTAACGGTTCTTGCGGAGAAATAAAAAGTTTCAACGGAAATACGATTACAATAAAGTTTGATAACGGTGAAATTGCAGATATTCCCAGACATAAATTTGAATACTATTATCACGATAAACTTGCGGCAGAACGTACACAATTCCCGCTAAAATTGGCTTACGGGATAACCATTCATAAATCTCAGGGAATGACACTTGATAAACTTGTTGTTGACTGTTCCCGTATTTTTGAACGCGGACAGGCTTATGTTGCAATAAGCAGGGTAAAAACACTTGACGGACTGTATCTCAAAAACTTTTCAAAAGATAAAGTTATGGTTGATGAGCGTGTTGCGGAGTTTTATTCAAACCTAAAAGAGATAAAAGATATTGAACCGATTGCACAGCTCGAGTTTAATCTTGACGATGACGAAGAAAAAAAACCAAAAGTAAGCGACATAGAAGCAAAAGAGTATATTATAGAATGCGTAAACGAATATAGCGGAATGTACGGTAAAAGCGGGATAACAAAAATTCTTGCCGGCAGCAGAAGTATTGAAAATAACTCTTTTCACTCTAATGCATTTAACTCAAAATTCTTCGGTTTGCTAAAAGGAAGGCGGCAGAAAGCTATAACAAAATTAATCGATGAACTTGTTGAACAGGGAGAATTGCAGATTAAACACATTAGTTTCGGAAGACCTATTCTTTGCGGAAAAAGTTAAAAGAATTATTTTCCTATACAGAAATTGTCAAAAATGTTGTTTAAAATATCATCTGTTATAAGTTCTCCAGTGAGTTCATCAAGAGCAAGAATTGCAGCTTTTACATCAATTGATATCAAATCCTGCAGTTCTCTGAGTTGCGATGCAAGTAATGCCTGCTCTATAGATGATTTGGCTTTTCTTAAACATTCCTGCTGACGGGTATTTGTTACAAAATCAAGATTTTCCGGATTAATATCACAGACTTTTTTTGTAAGTTCTTGTCTGAGTTCACTTACACCTTCACCTGTAAGAGCGGATATATAAATAGAATTGTTATCTGATTTATTTTCGATAATATCGGATTTGTTGGCAATCAAGATATACTTTTTATCCTTCAGAAGGTCCAAAACTTCTTTATCCTCATCGGTTATCCCTTGTGAAGCATCATACACAAACAAAACCAAATCTGCTTCGTCAAGAGATTGCTTTGAATATTCAATCCCGATTTGCTCAACTTTGTTGTCGCCTTCATCTCTTATACCTGCAGTATCAATAAGTGTAACAGGAATACCCAAATCGAGTGTTTCTTTTATTACATCTCTTGTAGTTCCTGCAATATCGGTTACAATTGCTCTGTCAAGATTTAAAAGAGCATTAAAAAGCGAGGATTTACCGACATTCGGCTTGCCTATAATCGCAACAGAAGCTCCCTGTCTGAATATGTTTGAAGTTTCTGCACCTGCAAGTATAGCATCAATTAATGAAACAATATTTTCAAAAGAAGATATAAGATATTCATATTCAGGCTCTTTAACATCTTCAGGAAAATCAATACCTGCAGTTATTTTAGAAAGAATTTCAAATATTTGATTTCTTATATTATTTACTCCTTCTTTCAAAACTCCGGACAAATTTTTTACTGATGTTTTTGCAAACTCCGCCGTTTTGGAATGTATAATATCAGCTACCGCCTCTGCCTGAGATAAATCCATTCTTTTATTAAGAAACGCTCTTTTAGTAAACTCGCCTTTTTCAGCCATTCTTGCACCATTTTTAAGTACAAGGTTAAGTATGTTATTAACAACATTTACTCCGCCATGGCATTGGATTTCAATAACATCTTCACCGGTATAACTGTTTGGTGAAAAAAACGGAAGAACAATAACTTCGTCTATTTTTTGCCCATTTTCTGCAATCCACCCATGGTTGAATTTTCTCGGTTCAAAGTGAGGATTAGTGAAAATCTTTTCAATAATCTCAAATGCTTTATCGCCTGAAATTCTTATAACACCAACTCCGCCCATACCAATCGGTGTTGCGATTGCTGCAATTGTATCAAACTCGTCTTTAATATTCATAAAATAATTGTATCTCAAAAAGGGGTAAATATACAGGGGGTAAATATACAGGGGGGGGGTAAATACATAGAGGGTAACTATACAGGGGGGCAAATATGGATGTATTGTCCTTTATATGATAAAGTATGTATAATACAACGTAGGGGAAAAGATTGAATATGAAGATAAGAGAACTTATAGAAGCTACATCTGCTAAGATAACAGGAAATGCTAATTTAGAAAAAGATGTAGCTATATCGACAGATACAAGAACTATAAAAGAAGGTGATTTTTATTTGCCGCTTAAAGGTGCTTCTTTTGACGGCGAAAAGTTTATAGCTCAGGCGCTTGAAAAAGGTGCGGTGGGCAGCTTTTGTACAATTGAGAACGACATTAACGCATTTTTGTTAAAAGTTCCTGATACACTTACCGCTTATCTTCAGCTTGCAAACTACCGCAGGAATAAGCTTAATCCTACTGTTGTTGCAATTACGGGAAGTTCAGGAAAAACAACAACAAAAGAACTTGTTGCATCTGTTTTGAGTGAAAAATTTAAAACATTTAAAACACCTCTGAACCACAACAATGAAATCGGTTTTTGCCAGACAATTTTTGAAGCTCAGGATGATACAGAGGTTCTTGTATTAGAGATGGGAATGAGAGGACTTGGAGAAATCGAACTTTTATCAAAATATGCAGAACCTGATATTACAATCATTTCTAATGTCGGCACAGCTCACATCGGAAGACTAGGTTCAAGAGAAAATATTGCCAAAGCTAAGTGCGAAATAGTAAAATATCAACGCGGAAAAACTTTTATTGCTCATGATGATGAACTTATCAGAAAGACGGTAGATTTTAGCGGTGAAAAAATATATTATTCACTAAAAGATGTTGAAATAATAGAAAAATCCGCTCAATATTCAAAATTTATCTACAACGGGAATGAATATGAACTCAATGTCGGCGGCGATTACAACATTGAAAATGCGCTCTCAGCAATAAATACAGGGGTTAAATTGGGATTAACAACAGAGCAAATCCAAAACGGTTTAAAAAAATACAAACCGATAGAAAAACGCTGGGAAGGAGTCGGGGTAAATATTAACGGGAAAACTGTTGAAGTTATAAACGATAGTTATAACGCTAATCCCGAGTCCATGAGAGCTTTCGTTGATACGATTTTTGAGCTTTATAAAGATTATGCCCTTGTTCTCGGTGATATGGGAGAACTCGGGGAAAATGAGATTAACTATCACAGAGAGCTTGGTGAATACATAAACAAAAAACCAAATCTGAATAAAAATGCAAAAATTATCTCAGTCGGAACTTTATCAAAAAATATAACCGATGCGATAACAAATTGTGAAACTCATCATTTTGACTCAATCGAAGAAGGGGTAAATTATTTAAAAAATAATATTCAACCCCCTGTAACGTTGTTTTTAAAAGCATCAAGAAGTATGAAGTTTGAAAATATAATATCAGGATTAAACGGTTAAACAATGTGGTGCGTAGTTATGACGCACCATATTATTCTTATATTTACCCCTTTACTTCTTTACCCCTATCTTTCACCTAGTTCTTTATCCATAAGATAGAGTGCTGCATTTTCTTCTCCGAAGAAATCGAGTCGTTTAATTATATCTTTAACCTGTTGTTCTTCTTCAACTTGTTCTTCTATAAACCAATCAATAAAAGATAAAGTTTTTCTGTCGCATTCTTCTTCTGCAAGCTTTGCAATACTCATTACTGAGTTAGTAATGCATTTTTCGTGTTCGTAAAGCGTTTCAAAAACAGATTTTACCCCTTTAAACTCAAAATCAGGAGTGCGGATTTGTTTGAGTGTCACATAACTGTTCCTTTCTAGCAAATAATCAAGCAATTTTAAGCCATGTTCGACTTCTTCTTTAGCCTGCTCTTTTAACCAATGGGCAAATCCAAATAAACCCAGTTCATGGAGATTTGCTGACATTGAAAGGTATAAATACCCTGAATAAAACTCTTTATTTATTTGCTCATTTATAATTTCATTAATTTTTTCACTTACCATTTTTATCTCCTATATTGAATAATGTCCGTTTTCTGACATTCCACCCCACAGATTATGAATGTTGCAGTATTCTATGGAATTAAACTCACCATCTAATTTGACTTCTGTTTCCGGAATCTCCTCCGGATTAAAGAATTTTAAGTGAAGTTCTTTTTTGTCTTTTGTATACGTTTCAATAAATTGAATATAATGCTCCTTTGTCATAGGGTGTCCGATTACGTTTACAACCTTTTTCCCGTCTTTTATTTCAACTTTGGGAGTGTGTTTTTCCCCAAGCTCATCAGTATCATATTGTATTTCCATAAGCTCCATTTCACGCCCGCAGCAAATGAGATTTCCTTCGCCTTCATGAAGCACCTGTACAAGATTTCCGCAAACAGCGCATTTATAAATTTGTAGTTTAATAGTCATATTAACCACCTCCTAAATAATATTTTCATTCCCTGACATACATTTCATTGCCGTAAGCGGTAATTTATGATATTATCCTATGTATGAGTAATTTTTTTACAAAAGGCGGAAGCGATAATTTTGAAAAACCAAACTTCTTTGCCAAAAAAGAAGATAATCAGCCAAAAGATAACTCACTTGACGGTCAATATAATGAGTTAAAAAATAATTATGAGCAAATTTTTATTGAAGCTGCGGAAAGTATAAGGCGCGAACTTGATACATTTAAGCCTGAAAATGCCTGCAGCGCTTGCTCGCACCAAGACTGTAAAATAGAGAAAAAAGATATTTTTGCACCATATCCTCCGACTGGCTGCAAACTCAGAGAATGGCAAATGCAGGCAATTACATATCTGACCGGTGATTACAGAACAAAACTCAAAGCTGCATACAAGTCCATAATGGATAAGAAAAATAATTATGAATGCAATAAATGCGGAGCGTGCTGCAAACTTGCAGTAAGTGAATATTCTTATACTCAGCTTAAACAAAGAGCAATGAGAGGAGATAAATTTTCCGAAGATTTTGTTTCTGTTTTTGTTCCTTATGAAACCGAAGAAGAAGCGAAAGCAGTTAACCCGGAATATTTTGCACTCCTCAACCGCCTTGTGGAAGATGATAAAATTTATTACTATCATTGCCCGAAAGTCGGCAGTGATAATCTGTGTACAATATATGAAAA
This sequence comes from Isotricha sp. YL-2021b, assembly GCA_023805745.1. NCBI lineage: Eukaryota > Ciliophora > Litostomatea > Vestibuliferida > Isotrichidae > Isotricha > Isotricha sp. YL-2021b. The sequence continues at coordinate 113,782 of JAJJKW010001481.1, read as the reverse complement.
CAGACCTTCTGTTTGCAGGGATTATCCGCACAATCCGTTAAAACTTTTGCCGTCCCAGTGCTCCTTTAATGAATGGAAAAACGAAGTATCTCATCAGGCAATGCTTTTGAAAGCCAAAACCGATATTATTAACTTCTATAAAGAAAAATTAGGTTAGGTTTAGGGGCAAAGGGTTAAATAAAGGGGTAAATAAAGAGGTAAATTTGTATTATGATACTTGCCGGAATGACTTTAGAAGAACTCGAAAATTTGATGGCTGAACTTAAAGCCACAAAATTCAGAGCTAAACAGATTCATAATTGGATTTATTCAAAATCTGTTTCCTCTGTTGATGAAATGACAAATTTATCCAAAGATTTCAGAGAACAACTCAAAAATATTGCCTCTGTTACCGATACAAAAATCAAAGTTAAGCAGACAAGCAAAGACGGCACAATTAAATACCTCGTGGAATATCCTGACGGAGAATGTGTTGAAACTGTATTGATGAGATTTGATAACAGAGCAAACCTTACCGCCTGTGTGAGTTCGCAAGTCGGATGCGCCGTTAATTGTTCTTTTTGTGCAACAGGTAAAGGAGGTTTTAGGCGTAATCTTACATATAAAGAGATTATTGAACAGGTTTTAACCATTCAGCGCGATACAGGACTGAAGGTTACAAATATCGTATTTATGGGACAGGGTGAACCGCTTCTTAATCTTGATAACGTATTAAAGGCACTAAATATATTTAATACTGATTTTCAAATCGGAGCAAGAAGAATAACAATTTCTACAAGCGGAATTATCCCGGGGATTAAGCAGCTTGCTGAACTAAATTTGCAATCAACTCTGGCAATATCTCTTCACGCATCAAATCACGAACTTAGAAAACAAATTATGCCTATAGAAGAAAAATATCCGATAGACAAAGTTAAGCAGGCATTAAAAGAATATGTTGATAAAACGGGAAATCGTATAACTGTTGAATATATTTTGATACACGGATTCAATGATACACCGCAAGTTGCAAAAGAACTTGCATATTTTCTGAAAGATTTAAAATGTAATATCAATCTAATACCATACAATTCTGTTATAGAAAATGATTATAAAAAACCTTCAAGTTCAGATATAATGAAGTTTAAATATCTGCTTGAACATTCAGGGAAAAAAGTGACGGTAAGACTTGAACGCGGTGCGGATATTGATGCAGCTTGCGGTCAGCTTCGCGGCAAGATCAGGTAATACTATTCCCTTCAGTATATTTACCCCCAAAATAATTTACACCTAGTATCCGTTTAAAAGTAAAATGCTTGCCCAAATAACTATAATACCTGACATTACACCTGTGATTGCATAGTGCCAATCTCCGTATTCATGAGAAAGCGGAAGAAGAGTATCAAAAGATATGTATATCATTATTCCGACAACGGCTATTAACAAAAATCCTATAAACGCTTCCGGCAAAACCCAATGCAGAAGAGCCAATCCGATTATAGCTCCGATAGGCTCAGTTATACCTGTCCAAAAAGAATACCATATTGCTTTACGTTTCATTCCTGTTGCATGGTATATAGGGAGAGCAACAGCAATACCTTCAGGTATATTATGAAGAGCTATAGCAACAGCAACCGAAGCTCCCAAGGCAAGGTTTTGTGAAGAAACAAGAAATGTTCCTAAGCCTTCGGGGAAATTGTGTATTGCAATAGCAATCGCTGTGAGCAAACCGGCTCTTTTAATTCTGTGTTTTCTCTGACAATGTTCCTCTTCCGGAGAACAGTTTTCTGTAAAATCTTCCTCTTCGACGTGATCAGGGATAAACTCATCTATGAGCTTTGCGATAACAACACCTGATATAAATCCAAAAAAGAGCATCCAATGATATTTTATCGGATAATATGATTTTAAAAGATTTTCAGCTGTTGATAAGATTTCAGTAAAAGATACAAAAATCATAACTCCGGCAGAAAAGCCCAACCCTAAAGATAAAACTTTTAAGTTACTTTTGTGTACGAAGAATGTAACAAATCCGCCTATAACGGTTGCGAAACCTGCAAGGAATGTCATCAAAAGAGGTATTTGCCAGTGTGTAATCATTTGCTATTTATTTCCTTATAGGATTATGTTACCACAAAAATAAAAAAAGCTCTTTACAAAAATTTTTCAGCAAGGTATATTTAATAAGTAATCAACTGATGGGAGCGTAGCTCAGTTTGGTTAGAGCGCATGCCTGTCACGCATGAGGTCGCGAGTTCGAGCCTCGTCGTTCCCGCCATTTACGAAAAAAAGCAGACCTTTAGGTCTGTTTTTTTATTGTCAGATTGTTGAACGCATAAGAGGCGAAAACTCGCCGCAGGTTGTTTTAAACCTGCCCGAGTTCGGCGGATTTTGGCAAGGCTGAAGTGAACGACAGTGAACGGAACGCCGTCCCAGTGAGAAAACTGTAATGAGTGGCTATTTTGCGTAAGCAAAATTATACGAATGAAAGTTTACGAACTGCCAATAATCCAAGACAGCCTCGTCGTTCCCGCCTTTTTTGGTAAAAACAGACTTAACGGTCTGTTTTTTTTATTATGTTATTATAAATATAAATAAAGAAGTTAAGACTATGAAAAAAGATAAATTTATAAAACAATTATCAATAATACTTACGTTAATCTTTTGTTTAGGATTTATAACAGGATGCAACAATAAAGAGATAAAATCGTATACTGAATCCGCCGATACAGCAGCAAATGGGAATAATAACAATGCCGATTTAAAAGAAACAAAAAGCAGTCTTGTTATGCCATATTTTAAAAAAGGAGTTTATGTAATTTACAACGTAGAAAATAATAATCCGGATTATTTCTATGTTTTTTATGATGAGAATTCCGGTTATACAGAAGACGGAACTAAAGGTATCGGGCTGCCGTTTGCATGCGAACAGGAGAATGGGATTATAAAATTTCACTTTGGCGGACCGGATCCCGAAAGTATGGATTTTTTGACAATAGAATCCGTCAAAAATGGTAGCATTAAAGGACATTTTAAAAACGGGAAAAAGCTTATGTTTGTACCTGTTTTGGATGCCAATCCCGATAAATTTGATTCACAAAAATATCTGAAGAAATAAATATAGATTTTTAGTTGGGTTTCGCTCAAACTATGAAACAAGATTATAAGCTCTTATTGTTTTAATTTGTAATATAATTTATGTATGAAGATATCAGATATTACTAAAAATTTAATAACAGGGTTTTGGAAAAACGGTTTTATTACACTTTGCCAAATTGTAACGGAACAATGGATAATATCATTGTTGGTTATTATAGTAATTGCGTATCTTTGTTCTGATTCCGAAACTGCAATTTATGCTTGGTTTTTAATAGGTGTTTTTGCGGTATACAGTGCGATTAAGGCAATTATAGAGATTTTTATAGGAATAAGTAATTATTTAAAATCTGAAGATATGGAATACAAAACATTAACTCTGCAAAAAATAGGCGGAAAAATATTTGATTTTCTTCTTTGCGTTGTCGGTATTTTCCAAGCATTAAGAATTTTCACTCACATATCAAGAGTAACAAAGTCAGCCTCTTCCGCTGTTAATGTTGTAGATGATGTTGCCGGTGTTATTTCAAAATTTCTTGAAAATTTAAAAAGATAAAAAATATTATTTAAAGGAAAAGCAGAAGTATGAATTTTATAGCAGTATTTTTGGGCGGAGGAATGGGTGCGCTTGTCAGGTACATTTTGTATTTGGTAATGCCTAATTGTACATATTTACCCTTTGCAACTCTTGCAGCAAATTTTCTAGGCTGTTTTTTTGCCACAATTGTTTTTGTACTTTTTACATTGAAAAGCGGTTTAAATCCAAGCTTTAAAATCTTTATGATTACAGGATTTTGTGGAGGTTTGAGTACACTTAGTGCATTATCACTTGAATTATTAAAATTTATACAGTCTGAAGATTACATCAGAGCATTTGTTTATATTTTGACAACGGTAATCATCTGCACTATATCGGTTTTGCTTGGAGTGTTCGTCGTTAAAAACAATTTATAAGAAATCTTTATTTGCAAAAACTTTTACAGCTTTTTCTGCAATTGAAATTTCAATATTGTCCTTCAGATTTTTCTTTTCACCGTCAATATGGCAGGCAAGCCAATTATTTTCTATCGTAACCTTTTTTGCTTTTAAATATTCGGCTCTTAAATTATCTTTTCTGATACCCAAAATAATGCTCAAAAACTCAAGATAAAATATTACAGGGTTTGTAACTTTCAACATAAAAATATCCATTACTCCGTCATCAAGTTCGGTACCGTTACCCAAAGTAACAATATTTTTATACATATTGGCACCATTTGCAATAATGATACAAGACGCTTTTATATCCCGTTCTTTTCCGTCTATAATCATTTTATATTCTTTGTTTTTAAGCCTAAAGCCAAAGATTATCCCTGCAATAAAATATGCAAAATATCCGAAGCGATTTTTCAAAGATTGCGGCGTTTTACAAATTATATCCGAATCATATCCGACTCCGCATCTCAAAACACATTTATTTCCGTTTATATCAAAAATATCAATCTTTTTAACATTTTGTTTTTCTATAATCTTCAATGTCTTATTCAAATTGCCGGATAAGCCTAATTTTGCAGCAAGTAAGTTTGCCGTCCCGCATGGAATTATTCCCAAAACTTTATCAGTATTTGCAATATACTGCACAACCTTATTTACGGTACCGTCACCGCCCATAGCCAAAATTATATCATACGGAGATAAATCAAGCTCTCTAAACTCATCTATATCAACAAACTTAAATGATTTTGTGTATTTTAAAACAAAATCTATAACTTGCTTTTTATATTTTACAGCCTTTTTCCTTCCGGCATCAAAGTTTGTTACTATCAAGACGCAGTTCATCATACTCGTATTTTAGAATAAAAAGTTAATAAAATAAAGTCTAAAAATAAGAGCCGTTCCGTAATTATATTACGGAACGGCTCTTAACAATTTTAGAACTATAATTCGGGCATATTTGTTTACCCCTGATATTTACCCCTAATATTTACCCCCGGCAGCCGCATCCTGCACACTCACCGTTGCAAGAATGTTCTGTTAATTTATTTACCCCCGGCTTTTCTGTTGAACAGAAATGGTCTCTGTCGATATAATATTCGCCTTCTAATGGGAACAATGTCATCCAGAGATTTTCTCTCCAATCCTTATCCAGTATTTCTTTTACTTCTGAAGAGTATTTATCAATCTCAGAGGTAATCTTCGGGTCTGTTAAATATGCCGCTGCATTTTCATGAGTTTCATAGGGTTTAAACTCGTTATAATATTTTCTTAATACATCAGGTCTATCCACAATCATACAAGGTCTCAGCATATTACCGTCTTCATACGGGATACCATTTCTTATCGCACTCATAAACGGTGAAGCGAGAGCTTCCGTAAGCGTACAGTTTTTAACATTGTGTGTTGCTAAGTGAACAAACGTACATGGTTCTACATCACCTCTCGGATTTACGTGAACATACTGACGACCGCCTGCAATACAACCCATCATCTCGGGTCCGTCACCCCAGAAGTCTACGGTCATCATAGGAAGTGTATTTCTTGCATTATAAACAGCTTTTAGTATTTGACGTCTTTGTTCTGCATTCGGTGTCATACTGATATCAGGACTGTCGCCTACCGGAACGTAATGGAAGAACCAGCTCCACAAGCATCCTTTATCTGATAGCATTTGCATAAACTCATCCGATGTTACTTCATCACAGTTTTTGCTTGTTGCAGTAATTGATGCGCCAAAGAAAATGCCTGCCTTTTTGAGCATATCCATTTTGCTCATAACCATATCAAAACAGCCTTCTCCACGAATTGCATCTGTATTTTCTTTTAATCCGCCCAAAGAAAACATAGGCTGAACATTGCCAAGTCTTTTTAATGTTTCAACTGTTTTTTCGGTAATCAAAGAACCGTTCGTAAAGGTAATAAACGTACAGTCGTTAAACTCTTCGCAAAGTTCCAAAAATTCTTTTCTTGCAAATGGTTCACCGCCGACAATCGGAAATATATGAATACCCATAACGTCACGAGCTTCGGTAAAAATTTCTCTCCATTTTTCTTTAGTTAAGTCTTCATCAACAGAATATTCATGAGCCCAGCAACCTTTGCAGTTAAAGTTGCAACGCTTTGTAATGCTTGCAAGTAAAACTGTCGGAGGGAAAAATCCGTTCTTTTCATTAAACTCAGTTCTTTTTCTCAGGTTATCGCCGTAATACCCGTTTACAAAAAAGTTTTTAATCCATTTATTTCTGCAATTCGGGTGAAGTTCAGTTAAAATCTTTTTCCACCAGAAAAGCTGTGCGTGTTCGGATTCAAAAAGCCATTGCATTCTTCTTGCATGATTGATACCGCCTTTTGAACCCGCTATTTTTTCAAATATTTTTGCTAAATTAATTAATTTTTGTTTAGAAAAATTATTACCTAAATAATTTATAGTCTGGTCAATAATAAAATTATTAAATTTAAGTTTCAATCCGTCAAGCGCACCCATTGAATTTGACTGCCACATGGCTTTTTGTTCTTTAACTCTCATTATAATTTCTCCTCTGTTGTTTTATGCTATTTATAAGGTATCACAGGGGTAAAGTATATTCAATAGCAGTATTTGTACTACTCTACATTCTTTTTCATATATTCAACCCACCGTTTTACTATTTCTTCTTCGGGAAGTTCATATGATATAGGTTTACCTATTTTTAAAGTTAAATGTTTCATAAAAGGAATCCAGGTATATCCTGTAAAATTACATATCGCTATCGGTACTATATCCATTTTCGCTAATTTAGCAATTGATACAAACCCCGGTTTTATATCGCTAAATTTTTCACCCTCTGTAATTTGTCTCCCCTGCGGGAACATTCCTATATTCCATTTTGTATGTTTTGCAATATCAATGATAGTTTTTATAGTTGCTTTTTCCGGATTATCTCGATCAACTGAGAATGCTCCAAGACTTATTACCAAAAATCTTATAAGCGGATTTTTGTGCTCATAAAGTTCTTTTTTTGCCATATAAGCAACCGGAGCATTTGCAACAACAGAGATTAACGGCGGATCAATATAAGACTGATGATTAGATGTATAAACATAACGTTTCTTTCTGTCTACGTTCTTCCAACCCTCAACACGAGCCGTGTACCACAGAAATGCTGCCGGCCATACTACGAACCATAAGAACAATGTAATCCAAGTGGTTCTTATAAAACCATAGTCTTTTGGAAACCTTCTGTTATAGTTGCGTTTTTCTTTTTGTATAAAGCTAAGCATTGCGTTTATCCCATACTACCATTTACGTAATGCAAGTCCGATAATGGCAACCTGTGCTATACTTTGCAAGGTCTGACATATTGGAGTTAACCAGTCGTTTCCTGATACTCTTCTCGGAACAACAATAGTGTCACCGGCTAAGACTTTGGAATTTAAGTGAGTTCTCTGAGATCTTCCGTCTATACCGACTTTATATATTCTGAATTTATTGGCATTTGGAGTATAACCACCAACCTGTTTTAAATAATGTTTTACGGTTGTTCCTTTTGCATAAATAAATGCCTGTTCGTTATAAACTTCACCGATTACTGCAACATAAGTAGATTCTCTCGGTATATAAATATCATCACCGTCCTGAATCTCCAAATTATCAACCTTGCTTACTTTATCAAGGTCATTACTTTTTATACTCAGCGCAATTCTACCTGTGTACTGATTTTCATAATGGTATTTTTCTTCTTGAAGTTGATCTATAAGACTCATTTTCATATTTTGAGATGCTGCATCCTGTTTATATCCTGCTGCAAGTCTTCCTTCTATGAGTTTTATATCCCTTTCTGCGTTGTATTTCGCAACTTCGGCTTGTTTTGCTCTTAAATTTGTTCTTTTAAAAGTTATACCCGGTAAATTTGCATCTTCAGTCAGACCGCCGGCCATTTTTATTACATCGACCAGTCTTTGACCTTTAATAAATGAATATACACCCGGTAGCTTAACAAAACCTGAAATTCTGACCGTTTTTATAACTTCATTGTTTCTGAGTGTTCTAAAGAATATTTTGTCTTCAGGTTGCAACGGTATTTTATCAATTCTATATCCGTTAATCATAATATCGTATAAATAATATATTTGAGTTTTTGTACCGTCTTTATCAATAATTTCTACTGCTACATTTTCTGCGGGAATCAGTTTAGTAACAGTTTCTGTTTTAGCTGATATTTTAAGTTTATCACCTTCCTGAACAGCTTCTTCGTTAATTGATTCTGTATTTGCCTCTTTGTTTACTGTTTCCGGAACTGTCGTAACAATATTTGATTCTACAAACTGAATATCTGACATAACATCTGCTAATCTCATGCCGGCCTTATACGGAATATGTTTAGGTAAATTGATACAACCATATACATCTACAAAATCTCTGTTAGTATTTTTGTAAACGGTAATAATATCCTTAGGCTGCAAAACAGGGTCGTTTAAACCTGCAAAAAAGTCTTTTAAATATATAGGAATTGTCTCGACTGCATTATTATCTCCCGAAACCCTTCTTATTACTGCCTGATAAATGAAAGTTTCTTCCATAAGTTCATCTTCACTTTTGATTATATCAGACAATCTCATTCCGTCTTTATATGCATAAACTGCCGGATGTTTAATGTTACCCTGCAGGGTTACAATATTTTCTACATCGTTGTACATTTCCTGAAACTCAATTGAGTCACCATCAGTAAGTTTTGTACTTTTTGCATTTATATAAGAGAGTTCTCTGGCAACTTTTTGCTTTGCATTTTTATCAAAACCGTCTAAAACAACATCTGTTCTTTGAGTTGTAACAAGCAAATCGCCTGCATACCTGATTAAATCACCAATAGTCTCACCTGTTTTAAACTCATAAATGCCCGGGTTTGTAACACCATTTTTAAAAGACATTGTCTTTTTAATTGTGTCAACAAAAATCTTGTCATTAGCTTTAACGATAATATTATTATCATTACCTAAGAACAAAGTATTGTATAAGTCTACATATTTATTGTTGTATTTGATATTCCTTAGTGTACCGGTCTTTTTAACTCCGCCTGCTGCTTTTAAAACATCAAGTATTGTTGAGTTGCTGCTAATATAAACTTTACCGGGTCTTGCAACTTCACCGTAAACAAATACTGAATAACCGCTGCCGGAAGGAATTTGCAGTTTTATATTCATATTTGAATATTTTTGTCTTGCCAAACTATTAGCCTCTCTTTCTACATCGCCCAGCGTTCTTCCTTCTGCTTTTACAGGTCCTATTCCGGGTATAAATATCGAGCCGTTTGAACCGACTTCGGTTGTAGTTGAAGGTGTTATCAGATTTGAGCCTGACATAGAGATTACATCAACAGACGTTCCGTAAGAATTAACATTAATTTTTTCTCCGATGCTTAATTTATATGAGCTGTCATATTTGCCGGTAGATGTTCCTCCGCCTCCACCTGCAGTAAAATAGTTATATCCTGCCTGACGCAAAATATTATTTGTTTTAGCGTTTTCCAAAGAATTGTACATTTTTTCTATGGTACTCAAAGGCTCTCTGACAGAGTGTCTGATATCCAACTCTTGGTCATTATCTTCAAATACGTCACTTTCTGACAGGTTAATAGCTTTCATATCGATTGCCAATGCCGGCTGCCATGAGCAAAAAGCTATTAATATAAACAATGTAAATAATCTTTTCAACATTATAAAATCCTTCCGCAATTCTCTGTGATAGTCATAACAAAATTATTACATGCTGATTATGTAATAGCAATCTGCATGAGTGATTTTATCGCAGGCCATTCTAAACGCCAAAGCCCTGAGGCATCTAGTGCATAGTTACCTACGCAAGCGAGTTTGCAATCTTTACATTTGTTAACAGAATTTATAAATACAGGATCTTTGATTACTTCTTTTAAAGATCTGTTTCTTACATTTATATACGGTTGTCTGTCATAGCATTGAAGCATATCACCGTTTGAATAAATGACAGTGGCAATTCTCGGCCAATGACATTCATAGTAATTTTTCTTGTCAATAATATAATCCATAAAATAGTCGGATATTCTTATCGGATAGCCGCTATGTTTAAGCTCTTTAATTTTTCTAAAGGTTTCAGAAAGCTGATCAGCTTCAAGTTCTGTTTCTTTAACATTTTGTGCATCTTCAAGTTTCTGATTTGATTTATTGACCGATAAATACATTAAAATATCTGCATCTTTGCAATATTGAGCTACTTCTTTTATTTGTTCAAAGCTTGTTTTAGCAGAAACCACGCAGCAAACAAATATTCTCATTTTAGGTGAATGAATTTTGTGGTATTCAATACCTCTAAGAGATTTCTCTGAGATTCCCGGACAGTGTCTTATGTCGTCATGAGCCTTACCTATAGCATCACATGATACAAAAATTAAATCAGTATATTTTGCAAACTCAGGATTTTCTTCCAAGTACCAGCCATTTGTTGCCATTTTTGTGTAAAGCCCGGCATCGTGTGAAGCTTTACAAATCTGGTCGATATCCTGACGCATAAGCGGTTCGCCGCCCCAGAAAATACTGTCCAAATATCCGATTTCACCTGCATCTTTTATAAGCTTTTGGATTTCAGCCAAACTCATATCCTCATGGTCGCTTTTATGCTTCCAATAACAAAAATCGCAATCACAATTGCAAACGTTAGTAACCATTAATGACAGACAAAGCGGACGCGGAGTTTTAGATAATCTGCTTCTTACGCAAGTCAGAGCACCGCCGACTAAATGTCTGTAATATTTTAAACGTTCAAAACTCATGTTATTTCTTGATTTTGTAGTTGTCATTTTATATACTCTCCTTTTATTTTTTTCCCGCCTGTTGTTTTCTTTTTACTAAATCAATAAACGCTTCTATTCTAGTAATATATCCGGCTTTTCCTGTTTGTTCATCCAATACCAATGATAACACAGGAATATTTTCTTCTCTACTTACTTTTGATAAAATATTTTGTGAAACAATTTCCGGCATACATGAAAACGGCATTATATGGATTACCCCGTCTATTCCGTTTTTTGCCGCATAAACGGTATCACCTATTGTTTCTATACATTCTCCACCAATTGCACGCTTCATATATTTTGAAGCATAGTGAACTGCACGCTCTCTGTGTGATTCTTTTTTATAAAATATTGACGGTTTTAAAACGTGCTCAAGCCATCCGCTGAACATAATTTGTCTTCTTACCTCTACTCCCATTTTGCCCAATTCTTTTTCAATATTTTGGTTTGCATAAGGATCAAGAAGAACAAAAAATTCTCCTATCAAATATACAACAGGAACATTTTTCTTTTTATCAATTTTAATTTTTTTAAAATCTTTTCTTATTCTTTTGCATAAAAATTTTGATAAAAAGACAGAATTACACTCGTCAATATATTTAAGACAGTTATTGTAGCATTTTTCTGCATCACCGTTATTTATTTCTCTTGGTCTGTAATAAAAAAGCATTTTTTCTGCATAATCTATGGCAAAAAATTTGGTAAAACCCAAACTAAATGCTTTAAAGTACTTCCAAGGATTTAAGCATCTTGTTACATGCCAAAATGCGTGCAGAGTCTGAATCATTTTATTTCTGTACATATCAAAAATAACCATATCAAACTCATATCCCATTGTTTTAAGTGTTTTTTGCGCCATTTTTGTATAATTCCCGAGTCTGCATGATCCTGGTGCCTGAAACATCATTAAAGTATTTGCACCACTGTCAAGTGCCTGTATATAATTTGCTAAATTTAGTTTATACGGTAAACAGATTCCTTCAATACTGTTTTTTACACCAATCTCGAGTGCTTCATTACTATTAGCAGGCGGAATAACAATTTTTGCGCCAAGATTTGTTAACAGAGCCTTCAGAGGAATGTCTATTCTTCCCATACGGGGCCATGCAATAACCCTGTCACCGGCAGGAATATTGTCATCCATTGTGGAAAATCTTTTTACTTGTTCTTCACTAGCACTATTCATCGTGTTTAAATTCAGCCTTTTATTAAAAACGGATTTGTGTATAAAAATCCTCTACCCTTATAGTCAACTTCCAATCTGTATTTTCCGCTCTTTGTGATAGGGTGAATAAATTTATCAGAAGTATATTTTTTGAGTTCACTTCCATTATAAATTAAACATGTCTCCAAAACATTTCTTGATTCAAAATGTAAACAGCACTCACTGTCCAATAATATACTTTCACCGCAGTAATACGCTTTTTCGGAGTTTGTTACAAAAATATTCGGAAGTTCATCATAAGTATGTCTGTTTGTAATTATATTATTTCCGAGTTTTATCGCATTCAATATTTGTTGTTTTGCATCATTAAAGTTTTCTGATAATTTGCCAGGCAAATTAATTATGTTTGTAATTGTATTAAAGCAGGTTACATAAGGGAAAACCGTTACGGGAACAATATATTTGTATATTTTAAGTGCGTGTGCATCAACGCCTCCTATTGCAGGAACTATATTTTCCGCTTCATTATTCAACTTATCCCACCAATCCAAAGTGATACTTGACGGATTTTTTACAATTCTGTGTTTATGAAAGAAGGAATAAGCCAATGTGTATAAATTGGTGTCATTAAGATTATCTGCCCAATTTGAAAACCAATTCCAAATTTCTACTCCATCCGGCTTTATATTTTTATCATTCCAGGGAATACAGTGATTGGAGTTTTTCCTTGGAATAGAGTTTCCTTCTTTATCAGTAGTAATACCTTCATCAGGATGAGCGGCAAAGCCGAAACCGCCTTGTTTGCGCACCTCATCAACATAAATTTTAGGATTATCATTAGGCTCAATCGTTTTATTTATACCAAACGCAAGATAATGATTGCACTCTTTAGGAGAAATCTCTTCGCCTTTTATTACGTATAAACCGTCAAAAATACCTTCCTCTGTATCGTAATAATTATGGTCGGTAACAATTATCCAATCCAAACCTGCTTTTTTAGCAGCCTTAATTACGGTTTTTAAATCTCCGCTGCCGTCAGAAAGTTTGGTATGAATATGTATCGCTCCCTTATAAATAAAACCTGTGTTATTGCTCATAATTACTTATTCTACATGTTGAAGAATAATGTACAATATTGAAAAAAGGTTTAAATTTTTGTAAGCGTAAGTTCTCTGACTTTTTTGGGTAAATTAGGAAGTTGAAGAACGTTGTTTTGTTCAAGAGCTTTTCTTTTCTTTCTCATTAACATATCAACGAAGGCTTCGACTCTTGTAACAAAACCTGCTTCTCCGGTATGTTCGTCAATTGTAAGATGAATCATCGGCATATTTTTCTGTTTTGCGTGATATTGAATTTCATCAACCATTAAAGAATCAGGACCGCAGCCAAATGCCGAAAGAGCAATAATACCATCGACTTTATTTTTCAGCATGTAATAAGCAGCTGTTCCGGTTAAGTCAAGCTCATTTGCCCAATACTGAATCTCGCCCAATTCTCTGATAGAATCAAGGGCGTCTTTTTTTGGAACATTTAATCCCGTATATGCTTTTACACCCATTTTATCCAATTTTTTTATAAGCTTCATAGAGATTCTTTCGTCAAACAAATTATATCCGTGAGCCATAATAACTACAGATAGAGGCTTGACGACTTGCATAGGTGCGGTAATTGTTCTTCCCTCAATCGCCGTTCTTAGAGCTGTTTCATATTCCACTCCTGAGTTTGTCATTTTCAGAAAATTATTGTAAACCCTCCAACCCGATTGGATTGCAAATTCTATAATCTCTTCGTCATAAATATCATATTCATGTGCAATGTCGTAACAAAAATCTTTAAATGAAATTCCTTCCGTTTTATCAATTGTAGGTTCAATCATTTTAAACGGCTTATCGATAACATTTCTTATAATTTCCGGCAAACCTCTGATTTTACTGCAATTATTAATCTTGTACGAAGAAGATTGTAAAGACGGGACAAAAATTTTGTCACACCCTTTTTCTAATAAATTCAACACGTGACCGACATAAACTTTTATTGGCAGACAGGTGTCCGAAACAACTTTTTCAACACCCTCATTTATTATAACTGTTGTAGTTTTATCGGACAAAACAATATCCAGTCCAAGCGCGGTAAAATACCCGTAATAAAACGGATAGTTTCCGTAATATGAAATGGCTCTTGGTATTCCTATTGTTTTTTTATCATTTATAAAGCTTGTCATTGTCTCGTGTTAAATTTGTTGCCAAATATTATATATTTCCTAAATATGCTAACATAAACAAAAATTTATTGAAAATTTTTTATTATTTTAAGCAAAAAGGATAGACAAGTTTGAAAAATATGTTAACATGAGAATGTAAAGGTTAGGAGAAAGTATGTCAGCAATTTTAGCTTTATCTGCAATGCAATATATTACAATGAGAAACAATGCGCTTATGAATATGATGAAGATTAATAATGCGCGCATGAGTCTGTTATGCACCCCCGGCAGTGACACAACTGGTGGCATAGGCTGTTCGCCGGAGTCTTTGTGTGACATGGATACTCAAATGGAAATTAATGCCATGACTAACAGTCTGCAGTATCAATATGCAAAAGCTATGCTTGAACAAATAAAACTACAGCAAAAAGAAGATGCAAAACGTTTCAGTCTTTTTGCATAAGCAATATTTAATAACAAAGACGGTTTTGCTTTTATTTGCAAAACCGTCTTTATTTATAGAACAATATTTATAATCTGCTATTGAAGTTTTTCCATTACTTTTGCAAGCGTTTCATCAGCCGGAGCATCTTTTCCGTGAACACCAACATTTGCAACTTTATCTCCATAGTAATCTATTAACGGTAAAGTCTGTTTATCATAGTTTTCCAATCTTGAAGTTAAAACCTCCGGTGTATCATCAGAACGCTTAATCAACTTGCCTCCGCATTCACATTTTGAAGTTTCGGGATTATATCCTTCTTTTATGGAATAAACGCTTGAACAATCTTCGCAAGTATATCTTGCTGCGGAACGAGCGTACAGTATGGGTCTGTCTACATCAAGATTAACAATCTTCAGCGTGATGTTTTTGTCTTCCTCAAGCAGCTTATCCAACTGTTTTGCCTGATTTACGGTTCTTGGAAAACCATCTAAAATAAATCCTTTTGCACAATCTTTTTCAGATATCCTGTTTTTAAATATTTTCATTATAAGTTCATCAGGTACAAGTCCGCCGCTTTCCATAAAACTTTTAGCCTGTTTACCTAAATCACTTCCTGCTTTTAGCTCTTTTCTTAAAATATCACCTGTACTTATTTGAGGTATACCGAATGAAGCAGCTATTTTTTTTGCATATGTCCCTTTTCCGCTGTTTGGCGCACCAAGAAGGATAACAACTTTTCTTAAATTCCCGCCTTTTCCGGTAAATGATACACTGTCACAAGGCATTGCCGATACAACTCTGTTTTGTGCAATATTTTGTGTTCTGACAGCATTTAAGCCAAAATTTGCGTTAATTGGTAATATTCTCATAATTCACCCCTTTTGCTGATTTATATACGACACACAAATTAATATTAACTAAAACAAAAAATTTAATACATATAAAATTATATATATTGTAATATATCGTAATATTATTTTTGATTTTTTTTCCACAACTTATATAAATCGGGGCGTTTTTGTTTTGTCCGAATAATTTTTTGTTTTTGCCTGAACTCGTTTATCAATTTATGATTACCGTTTAACAGAACCTCAGGAACTTCCAACCCTCTGTAATTTCTTGGTTTTGTGTAATGAGGATACTCTAATAATCCATCGGAAAAACTGTCATCTTCTGCGGATTCAATCTTACCTAGTGTGCCTTCAATTTTTCTTGAGATACTGTCAATAAGACAAAGTGCCGGAAGTTCTCCGCCGGTTAGTACAAAATCACCAATAGAGATTTCTCTTGGTTTAATAATATCTCTTATTCTTTCATCAAAACCTTCATAATGCCCGCAGAGAATAATAATTTGGTCATATTGTGCCAACTCATTTGATAAAGCATCCGTAAACGGTTCACCCTGAGGAGTCATCATAAGTGTTACGCTGTTGTCCGATACATTTACACCTTCGTAGCAGTCTACATAAGGTTGAGGCATTAAAACCATGCCGGCTCCGCCTCCGTATGGGGTGTCATCAACTTTTTTGTGCTTATCAAGAGTATAATCTCTTGGGTTATGCGTTACTACCTCAATTATCTTTTCATCAACAGCGCGTTTCATAATACTGAAGTTCATGTGGGACTCAATAAGTTCGGGAAATAGAGTTAGTACATCAAATCTCATGAAAGCAAGCCCTCAATATTATTAATCTGTATTCTTCTGTTTTTTATATCAACTGATAAAACAATCGCCTTGACAAACGGAACAAGAGAAACTTTATCACCATGAGTTCTGACTGACAGTAAGTCGCTTGCACCGTTATTTGAAACGCCTACAACTGCTCCGACTTTTTTATCTCCGTCGTAAACATCAAGTCCGACAAGTTCATCAATCAAAAATTCATCTTCTTCAAGATTTTCTCTTGCAGTCGTTTCTTCAACAAAAAGAATCTTGTTTTTGTATTCCAAAATATCGTTTAAAGTATCGACTCCCTTAAATTTTATTATTCCGCATTTCGGAGTAAATCTTATACGCACAATCTCAAGTGGTAAATAATCATCCCCTGATTGTACATAAACCAGTTTTAGCTGCGACAAAAAATCCTCCCGGTTCTTTGAATAACCGAGCTTTGCTTCCCCTTGTACTCCGTGAAAGTTAAGAATTTTACCTATTGAGATATAGTTATTCTTCATCAGCTTTCTTCTTAGGTCTTCCTCTTTTAGGCTTTTCTTCAGCAGAAACATCTTCTGTTGAGTCATCAACATCTGCTTCTTCTATGGCAACGGCAGCTTCCTGCTGAGCTTTTTTTGCTGCTTCTTCCGCTGCTTTTCTTTCTGCTTTTTGAGGATGCTTAGCTACCATATAATCAGCCGGCTTGTCAGTACGTTCTTCGTTCCATCTGTCCAAGCCCATTTGAGCACGGATTAATTTTATCCCTACGTGAACTCTCCACTCATCCATTTTGAGTTGTGCAGCAATAATTTTGTGACAGCCAATCGGAGGTAATGGTAATAAAGGCTCATACAAAGCTTTTATTGCCATCATTTGATCGGGTGATATTGCTAATTTACGTTTCGGGAACGGTAATTTTGGCAGCATCATTTTTTGACGTACCAAATTTATACCAAAAAATACTTTTTGCGGTTCAATACCTATTTTTGCACCGATTACTTCATGAGCGTCAGGATTCGGAAGCGGTAACATCGCTTTGTATAGAAGTTCAATTTGTTCTAATTGATCCTTTGATACAAGTAACGGTCTTGGCTGCTTATGCGGTCTTTTATTTGGTTGAGGACGTCTTTGCTGAGGTCTGCCTCCGCCCTGCTGAGATGCATAATTATTTCTGAAACCTCCGGGGCGTCTGTTTTGGTTGAAACCGCCCTGTCTGTTATCTCTGTTATACCCGCGGTTATCTCTTTGATATCCGCCTTGCCTGTTATCACGGTTATATCCGCCGTTATCACGACGCTGGTATCCGTTGTCATCACGTCTTTGGTATCCGCCTTGTTCACGATAATTATTTCTGTATCCGTCATTTTGCGGTCTTTGATAATTTCTTTGTTCACGGGGTTCAGCCGAATATGAACTGTATGAACTGTAGTTTTGCATTGGCTTGTCTTCAGGGGTTTCATTTCCCTTCTCTGCATACAAGCAATTAGGACATATCACTCTCTTGGGGTTTTTGGTTTCAAATTCAGCACCACACTTAATGCATTTGTTTACATACATAATAAAAGCCTCTTAATCAATAACATCAATAATTCTAATCATTCTTTCAATTCTACTAATAAAATTTGATAAAAAATTCCTACTAATTAAAAATAATATACGAGATTCAATCAAAAATAAGAGTTGTATAACAACTCACGTTTACATTATAATATATATTACAAAATTTTGCAATAGGCAAGGTAAACCACTGGAACAGAGCAACTATAGCGGTATTTAATTATTGAGTTTTTCCTTAAGTTCCTGCACTTCATATTTTAGTCTGTTAAGTTCACAAGTTATCGGATCAGGAATTCTGTTATGCATAAGAACACCTTCGTGATTAACAACTTTTTGCTGAACAACTCTTCCCGGGACTCCGACTACGGTACAATTATCAGGAACATCATCAATTACAACAGAGCCTGCACCGATTCTTACATTATCTCCGATAGTTATGTTACCCAATATTTTTGCGCCTGCACCTAAGATAACACCATTACCAATGGTTGGGTGACGTTTTCCGTGTTCTGAACCTGTTCCTCCAAGTGTTACCTGTTGATAAATTAATACGTCATCACCAATTATTGCTGTTTCACCAATTACAACTCCTTCTCCGTGGTCTATAAAGCACCTGTTTCCTATTCTTGCTTTTGGGTGTATTTCAATACCCGTAAAGATTCTTGTCAGATATGAAATGTATCTCGGTAAAAACGGAACATTCCAATATGCAAGCTTGTGTGCAATTCTGTGGAATAAAAGAGCCTGAAATCCGGGATAGCAAAAAATGACTTCCGCAAGATTATTAGCAGCAGGGTCATTGTCATAAATTACTTTTATATCTTCTTTTATTTTATTTAATGCTCGTTTTAACATAATATTATCATACCACTTAAATTATACATAAATTTATAATCACTCTACCAAACTGACAAGTATCTTTCGCCGCTATCGGGAACGATTGATACAATCAGTTTATCCGGATATTTTTCCGCAAGCTGTTTGGCTGCAGCAAGATTTGCTCCTGCACTTATTCCGCAGAATATACCATGTTTTGTTGCAAGCTCTTTTGCAGTTTCTATTGCATCATCACCGCCTACCGCAATTATTCCGTCTAAATTGTTATCTTTGCAAATTTCAGGTCTAAAATTAGCTCCGATTCCTTGAATCTTGTGCGGACTTGCTATTCCCTGAGTAAACAAGGGGCTTTCCTTTGGTTCAACGCCGTACACAATAGCACCCTCTAAATATTTTTTTATTCCGCAGGCAGTTCCTCCTGTACCGATTCCGGCAACAACAACCACTTCTTTATCCCCGACGGCTTCCCGTATTTCCCGAGCTGTTTGTTCATGAGCCTTCGGGTTATCAGGATTGGCAAATTGCATAGGAATATAACTGTTAGAGTACTCATTTTTAAGCTCGTTTGCTTTATCAACAGCGCCTTGCATCCCTTTTTCCTTGGGTGTAAGTACAAGCTCAGCACCGTAAGCGGCAATAGATTTTCTTCTTTCAATCGACATACTTTCCGGCATACATATAATTATTCTGAGTCCCAGAACCGCACAGCACATTGCAAGTCCAATCCCTGTATTACCGCTTGTGGGTTCTATAATTACCGTATCTTTGTTAATCTCTCCTCTTTCCATTGCACCTTTGAGCATTGAATATGATGCTCTGTCTTTTATCGAATTTGAAGGATTGTAGTATTCAAGCTTTAAACAAATATTATCATTATATTTTACTAAAGGTGTGTTTCCGATAAGTTCAAGAACATTGTTATAAATCATTTTTAATCCTCTTTTTTTATTCATTATACTCTTTTAAAAAATAATATAAACTGTCTTTATGTATCAATTTAGATTATAATATTCATATGAAAAAATTGTTATTAATTACTTTACTTAGCTGCTTTTTACTTCCTGCTATGTCTGATGAAGAGGTTTATCTTGATTTGAACGCAGGTGATGTTCATGAGTACAAAAAGTTCTCGCCTAAAATTGATTCAATAAGTATTAATAATAAAGAAGAAGATAACGAAGATTATATTTACCGTCCTATGGAATATATAAAAAGCGAAGCCCGTGAAATGTATTTCAACAAAAAAATAACTAATAAAAAAGAGAAGAAATTCGGTAAAACAAAAATCGGGGTAAAACATGATACAACACTGGCGCCTGACAGCGCTTCACAAAAAAGAACTCTTTATACAAAATATGATTTAACTGAGAAAATGTCTGTCGGCGCAGACTATCAGACAAACTCTCTTGGCGGTGCGGAAGCACAAACTCAGGGAACCGTAGGTGTCGGACCGGAATACAAATTAAATGAAAAGTTAAAACTTAAAAATAAGTACTCAAAAAACTTTGGTAATGACTCAAATAAAGGTGAAGTTTCAATTGAATACAAACCGTTTAAAGACGGCAGAATGGATTTTAATGCAGGAGCTGCGCAGACTCAGCAAGACAACGGTCCCGGTTCTTCACAGGTAAACTTCGGTACAAACTTCAGATTTTGATTTTTTGGAATAAATCCTTAAACAGTTAATATGAAGCAATTTTTATTAACTTGTTTATTTTTAATTTTATGCACTCCCGTTAATGCTCAGATAATTACCGGTGAAGTAGAGTATAACACAGAGTTTCAACAGATTGAAAAACTGAGTTATAATGATTTGAGAAACAAATTTTCTGATTCTGATAATATTGAAAATTTGAATTATCTGCTTCAGGGAATAACCGAGCTCAAAGACCGAAAACTTGCAAAGTTTTCTGACGGAAGCTATGCAATTCTATATTATGATAACCCGTTATACACGTTTTATTATTCAGAAGGCGGAAAATTAATAAGTTACACCTATAAGACTTCACAAAACTATCCCTGCAAATTCAAAAAATTCAAACCGGATGGAAGTGTTATTAACACAGGTTTACGCATATCCGAACAAGAAAGTTTTATATATTCTTCGGAAGGAAAGCTTCTTGCTCACTGGATTAATAATAAATGCTACGACCAAAACAACAACCTTATTATGACAAGAAAAATTTTGGAATAACTTACATAACCCGAAGGAGCTTTTAAATCAAGGCCAAAATTTTGCTGCCAAAAAGTATTACTCCGATTGCAATACTGATAATTGTTGCAAACATTACCGCACCGGCAGAAATATCCTTTGCCATACCGACCATTCTTGAATATCGGTTATGATAAATTGAATCAAGCGCAAACTCTATTGCAGTATTAAGCATCTCGGAACAAATTACAAGAGCAATCGCAATTAAAACAATACAAAACTCTGCCGCAGAAAATTTTAAATACCATGCAGCTAATAAAACCAACGTTGCAACAACCACGTGAATACGAATATTTACTTCGCTTTTTACAGCAAGGTTAAAACCTTTTCTTGCGTTTTTAAAAGTATTATTAAACCCCTGTGACTTGTATCTTGTCATACTCTATAAACTCCAGCGCTTTTTTTTGTTCCGTTATAACAAAATTGTACTCCTGTTCGGTTTGGTGGTCAAACCCCAATAAGTGCATTAAACCGTGGCTGATTAAGAAAAACAACTCCTGACGCCAGTTCTTCGACCCGCTGATATCTTTATTTACCCCTTCAAGTACTTTATCCATAGCAATAACTATTTCACCCAAATTGATGTCACCGTCGAAAATAAAACTGTTTTCGTCATCCGCAAAAATAGCAAAGGTGATAATATCGGCAGGATAATCTTTATTCCTGTAATCACGGTTAAGCTCATGCGTTTTTTTAGAATCACAAAAAACAATATCCAAAGTTATTGATTTATATTCCAATCCCTCAAGGCATGATTTTGCACCGATATCAGAAATATAAAACTCCAACAGATTTCGGGTTTTATCTATTACATCTTTTTCATTAATATCCGCAACGTCAGATATATTTTCTGTAAAAATGTTTATTTCAGGCATTTTTGTTTTTATATATCCTTAGAAGATGTGTTATTTCTCTTGCTTTCCAGTTCTTTTATTTTTTCATCCAAATCCGTATCAAGCGTAGCTTGCGTAGTAATTGGCTTTGGTATAAGATCTTTTATTTGTTTTTTCCCAAACTCCTGAACCAAATCATCATGGTATTTTATTCGTTTATGATGCATACCTCTGAGCATTCTGGAGAATGTCTGACCAATAATTGATATGTCTTTAAAAGTCAATGGCGAATCGGAAAGCTGGCCGTCATTTAATCTTTCATTAATAATCTTGTCAATTATTGAATCAATTTCTTCATTTGTAGGATTTTTAGCAGCTCTCACCGCAGATTCTACAGCATCAGCAATCATAAGAATAGCGGTTTCTTTAGAGTTTGGTTTTGGTCCGGGGTAACGGAATTGTTCTTCTTTGACATTTTCCGCACCTTTTTCTTTTAAAGCTTCATTATAGAAATATGTAACCAAACCTGTTCCGTGATGCTGCATTATAAAGTCATGAATAATCTGCGGAATATGATAGTCTTTTGCAAGCTCAACACCATCTTTCGGGTGAGCGGTAATAAGCATTTTGCTGAAAGACGGTGCACAGGAATTGTGAGGATTTTCTATACCGTAGAAAGATTGATTCTCAACAAAAAACATCGGTCTTTGCAGCTTTCCGATATCGTGATACATTGCTCCGACTCTTGCAAGAACCGGATTTGCTCCGATTGCTTCAGCAGCATTTTCACACATATGAGAAACAGTTAAACTGTGGTTAAATGTTCCGGGTGCTTCCTGCATCAACCGTTTTAGAAGTTCCTGATTATGGTCTGCAAGTTCTGCTAAGCCATATGGTGTTAGTAATTTAAAAGTATTTTCTATAAGAGGAAGAGCTCCCAATAAGAATACACCGCCTATTACAAAGCAGTTAATTACCATATAGCCTAAATCTTTTAATATCAAAGTATTTTCTATATCCATCATATACTTTTCCAAAAAGTATATGCCGCCGACAACCAAAAGACCTGCGAGAGTAATTTTTGCACTTACTATAAGCAAATCCGAACGTTTAGAAAATTTCATTCTTGAGACTGCAGTCATAACAACTGTGTTCAAGAGCATAAATGCAGCAATTATTTCTATATTCCAGTGCATTCCGATTGCAAGAACCGCCAAAACTATCGTTGAGGCAAAAAATGCATTTCTCGGAGTTGTAAAAATAGATAAAAGTATTGTATATGCAGGTATCGGTATTATTGCAGGCGAAAACCCCGTGGGAAGTATTGCCGATATCAAACCAAGCATTAAAGTAAAAGTTCCCATTATTGTCATATATTTTGGGTTATAATATTTTTTTTCAAAATTCCTTTCGTATTGAAGAAATACAAAAGTAAAGAACGCTACAAGTAAATATATCCCGAGAATACCGCCCCAGTTGACTTCAAGAACATTATACCCAGCAGCACGAAGAGCATCGCGTTTTAATTTTGTTACCGGTTCACCTTCAAAAACTATTTTCTGACCTTTTTTGAAAACAACTTCGTATGGTTTAACCGAGTTTTGAGCATTCTTTTTTGCTATCTCAGTTGCAAACTCATCTACAACAAGATTTGGTACAATGACCTGATTTAATATTCCGACAATCAGAGTTCCCTGATATCTCGGAACATTGTTTGGTATATGTTTTTTTATGATTTTTTCAACTTTATTATTCTCAAAGTCATTTGAAGAAATCCCTTTGTTAAGCACCGCACTCAATGTTATTTGTGCTTTTTCAAACACCGATGCCAAATCGGAATCGCTTGCTTTTAGTAAAAACTCAACCAACCCCTGTTTTCCGGATTCATCAAAAAGTACATTAAGTTCGTCTTGTTTTGTTTCATCTGAAATGTCTTTTTCACGAATCTTCATAACAGAATTTTTTAACGTTAGCAGATTAGTTGTTATAAAATCGTCCTCTGCTTGTGTAATAATCGGCTCTACATTTTGTGCCACTTCTTTTTTGTGCTGTTCAGTTTTCTTTGTGTCAATAACAACTATATCTTTTTGGGCAATGATATCTTTTTTGCTTATTCCGTTCTCAATTACTTTTTGAAAGAAATAATTCTGAGAAGATATTGTAATTGCCATTAAAAGAGTAAACAAAACAAAAAATACACCGTTTCTGAAATCTTTTGATGATATAAAATTAAGAAATTTTTCCATATTATATTTTTTAATCCTCTTATTTAATTTATTATTTATGTTTTATAACAAACCCGCATTTTGTACAAGCCAATACCAAACCGGTGCTGTCAACAGGCATAAAATTATGCTTGCAAGTTAAAGCTTCGTCAAGCAGAGGCTCGGTTGCAATCTCTCCGTCCGAATTCATATTTACCCCTTCTTTCAGAGTATTATTCGGATTTGCACTCGTTCCTCTTTTATTCTTATTTAACCATTTTATAAAGAATTCTATTATATACATTGAATCTTAACCCCAACCTTTTCCATCCGGAGAAGGAGTAAAGTTTTAGATTTTAAATCCGTAAGGTAAATATTCACTGAGTTTTCGTACTACTAACTCACTTGAAATTTCGGTAATAATTTCAAACTCCGTATCATTACCTTGAAACTCATACATAACTTGTCTGCAAGCGCCGCAGGGATTGCAATCATCAGTATTGGGTGAATATATAGCAATTGCTAAAATTTCTCTTTCACCCTCCGAAACAGCCTTGAAGATTGCACAACGCTCTGCGCATACAGTCATACCGAAAGAAGAGTTTTCCACGTTGCAGCCCGTATACAGTTTACCGCTTTTTGCAAGAACGCACGCTCCGACAGCAAATCTTGAAAACGGTGAATAAGACTGCTTTGATGCCTCTTTTGCTTTATCCATTAGTAATTTATAATCGTACATAAACATTTACCTTTATTATGTATAAATATTTTAGCATATATTAATTGTAAATATAAGGGGGGAAACTAAATCCGAAATTGTTTGCCTTAATCACTAAAATCTTCACTATATTTATAATCTTTAATCAAATCCGTAAGAGATAAATCCAATGTGTGAGCTAAATGTATTAATGTTGAAAATTTAAAATCTACTTGCGCATTTTCTATTCTGCTTAATGTTGCAGAAGTAACGCCATTTTTAGAAAAAGCGATTTTGTTTAAAGAACCTGATTTACTATTACGAATTCTTTTAACGTGCTCTCCAAATGCAACTAAATTGTCCTTATCTACCTGTTTCATACGTGTAATATTAACTATTTTATGATAATATTTCATTACACACATGTAATAGATGATAGTAAATTTTATGAATAGACAAATATTGGAAGATATAAAAACAGAATACAAAGCATATTTAGAACATCTGTGTTTTGCAGAAAGCTGCTTGCAAGACCTGGTTAAAAGAACTGATAAATATTTGTGTAATTATTCAAAATCCAAACATTATGATGAAATTTTTGCAGAAAATTTAGATATAAATTTGTTATATTTCGAAAATTTTTTAGAAAGAATAAATACTATTCTTGATGATGTTGAAGGAGTCAATATTTTAAAACTAAAAGAGCCGCAAATAAATAATGTCGTAAATATTGATGAATATGTACGCATTCCGAATGACTATGATAGAGACATTTATGTTGATATTAATAACCCGATAGATTGGACAAAATAACGTAATTTATTATATTCATGCTACGATATAATATATGAATTGTTTTTTCAGAAATCAGCATGAGGCGTTGTTTAATGCGACAAAACCTTATCAATATGTAGGCGGGGAGTTTTTATCTTATAACAAGGATTGGGAGAGTTCATCCGTCAAATTTGCGTTCGTTTTTCCCGACAAATACGAAATCGGAATAAGCAACCTTGGTGTAAGAATAATTTATGACAGAGTAAATAAAATTGACCGTTTTTTGGCTGACAGGTCATATGCACCTGAACCTGATTTTAAACCCGAGTTTTTGTACGGTGTTGAATCAAAAAGGGCTCTGAAAGATTTTGACGGAATAGGCTTTTCTCTTCAGTATGAGCTTTCTTACCCTACAGTTTTAAAAATGCTCGAGATGTCTGGGATAGGGGTAAAAAACACTGAAAGAGGAGAAAATGAGCCGATTGTATTTGCAGGCGGACCGTGCGCTTTTAATCCTTTGCCAATGAGTGATTTTATTGATGTATTCTGTATCGGTGACGGTGAAGATATGATGGTTGAAGTCTGCGAGGTATTAGAAAGGGGTAAAAATAACGGCAAAAGCAGAAGAGAAATCATAGAAGATTTATGCAAAATAGAAGGTTGTTGGAGTGCTGCAGGGGTAAATGATACGGTGAGCAAACGTATTTCACCTTTGACTTTAGAAAATGCATCTACTTCTTATCCTATACCTTTTTCAAGCTCTGTCCACGATAGAGCCATTGTTGAAATCCGACGCGGCTGCGGTAGGATGTGCCGTTTCTGTCAGCCGGGGCATGTTACTCTCCCGATAAGAGAACGTGAAGCTGAAGATATTATAAAAATCACAAAGGATTTAGTAAACAATACAGGATATGATGAATATTCTTTGCTTTCTCTGTCCTCAAACGATTACAAAAACATCACGGAAGTAATTAAAGAACTTTCTGTTGACTTTAACAAACGAAAAATTAACGTTTCACTTCCAAGTCAAAGAATTGACGGGTTTAATCTTGAACTTGCCAATTTAATGCAATCCGTGCGCAAGTCAGGGATGACACTTGCTCCTGAAGCCGGAAGTCAGCGTCTGAGAAACGTAATCAAGAAAAACATATCCGAAGAACAAATCCTTGATGCTGTTTTAACCCTCTATAAAAACGGATGGAGTAAAATTAAGTTTTATTTTATTGCAGGTCTGCCGACAGAAACACTCGAAGATATGGATGAAATGGCAGAGCTTTTGAGCAAAATAAAATACAGAGCAAAAGAAATAAAACAAGAACTTGGTTTAAATTATGGGCTTGAACTTACCTGCACCGTATCAATATTTGTTCCCAAACCGTTTACTCCTTTTCAGTGGTGCGGACAAACAGATTTAAGCATAATTTCTGAGCATATAAGATATTTAAAAGAAAAAACAAAACATATCAAGGCACTCAAAATAAATTATCACGAAAGCGCGGTATCTCAGATTGAAGCGGTTTTAACCCGCGGTGATTCCTCACTTTGCAACTACATTTATGCTCTTTATAAAAAAGGATGCTATCTTGACGCTTGGAGTGAATATTTTGACAAAGATGTTTGGGCACAAACAGCAGAAGAATGCGGATTTTCTTTAACGAAATTTGCACAAAAAGAATACAACTTGGAAGATGATTTACCGTGGGATTTTGTTAATGTCGGTTTGTCAAAAGAATGGCTGCAAAAAGAGTATGAGCTAGCGATGATGCAAGGAAATGAATTTAATTTACAAAAAACCTGTGAGCATAATTGTGTAAACTGCGGAGTATGCGCCAACCTTAAAACTCATAAAGTTCTTGCAAAACCATATTTAGCTTCCGAAAAAGCTCAACATGTTCTTGATATTAAGCCTGCTGATCCGACAAGAGCAAATGTTGATATGAGCATTCCTGTGTATCGTTATCGCTTAAAGGTAACTAAAAAAGGACTGCTAAGGTATTTTTCTCACCTTGATTGGCAGAATACTTTTCATAAATGTCTTGCTAGAACAGGTCTAAATATTGTTTATTCACTTGGTTTTAACCCTACAATGAAGATTTCTATGGGAATTGCACTCCCTCTGTTTGCCGAAAGCGAAGGAGAACTTGTTGATATAGAAATATACGACAATATTCAGGAGCAGGTTTTAGCTGATTTAATTAACTCAAAGCTTCCTGAAGGTGCTAAAGTTATCGGAGTTAAACAGGTTGAAAGATACGCAACTGCAGTTGATATAGCAGCCCAATGGGCTGAATATAAAATCACGCCATATAAAAAATCAAGTGCAGATATAAATGATATCGAAACCCGAATAAAAGATGTCATTTCATCAGATAAAATTCTAATAACAAAGAAAAATAAAAAGAATAAAGAAAAAATTATCGACTTTAAAAAGTCTATAGGCTTGTACAGATTTGAAGGAGATAGTTTATTCATACACCTAAAAGTAGGTCAGGGTTCGGATATACCTGCCTTAAGAGCAGATGATTTAATGAAACTCATAAACCCTGATATGATTTTTGATATTACAAGACTAAGATTTCTGGATGAAAAACTCAACGAAATGTAACTTTAAACAGGAATCCAGATTTCTTTAGGTTCTTTTCTTGTACCTCTGTTTTGCAATAATGTTGATGTAAAGTCAGAATATCCGTGGCCTTTACCGTCTGATACCTCAATATGACCGCAATAACTGTATTTGCCTCGGCTGTAACCGGCTTCATAAATAACAATAGCACCGGCCGGAATATCTTCTTTTGAAAGAGATAATCCTTTTACATTTATTTTCTTGAAATTAGAATCATTTGATAAAGTAACATCTCCTGTTAGTCTTGCCTGTCCAAAACGTTCATAATGTTGTTCACCGTTATAGTAGGTATCATTTATACCAAGTCGTACTCCCCTGCCGCACTGTGCTTTAATTCCTTGTCGATACAAATTATCTGAATGCTTTTTAGTATTGGCAGCAAGTTCTTTACCCTTTTGTTCATTGTATCCTTGCGCCTTCCACCAACTTAGATTGATTTTAGGGTTATTGGTAATTTTGGGATTGTAATACGATTGCGCGCTTGCAGACAGCGCATTAGAAGGTTTTGTACTATTGCTCTTTATAAAAGTATCTGTTGTTAATGGCAAAGATGTCAGATTTGAATAATTTAACGGCCAGGATGCAAAATTAAGCAACGGATACTGGTTTTGAAAATTAAAACTGCTTATATTAAAAAATATGTTTGGGAATTGAATTGTTGAAGGCAAAAAGCCGGTTTGAACCGGAAAAGAAGTATTTGCAAAAGGATTAGAAGATATATAAGTTACGGGCATATTATCAAAAACACAGGGAATATTAAAGAATGGTAATGGCGTGTTTGTACTATCGGCAATCTGCGAGTTTGTGCCTGTTAAAAGTTTTGAAAATGGTACTTCGTAGTCAGTATTCAATCCCATAGCAATATCCCTTATATATATAAAGTATGAAATACCGGACAAATTGCTTGTTTTGTAACAAATCTTAATAATATTTGTAAAATAAAAGTAATAAGTTTTATTACCATTTCGCTCTTTACAATTTTATTAAATTTAGATATTATAAATATATGAATTTTATCTTCAAATTTAGTTTAAGATTTGAAGAAAAATAAAAAGGTTTTACTAAAAATAACAGATTTTATAGGATTTATAAGGATTTATAAATTAAGTTAAGACAATCTGTTCATATACCTTAAATAAACCCGTGTGATGTGTATTATAGGCACATCAGAATGACAGTTATGTAAAAAGGATTTAGAAACGATGAAAGACACACAAGCAAACAAGATTGTTATAGCCGAGCGTGATAATATTGCTGCGGTTATAGAAAACGGAAAAGTAGCGGAATTTTTTGTTCACAGAGGCGAAATAATTTTAGGTGATGTTTATTTATGTCAGGTAGAAAACATTTTGCCTTCAATAGAAGCTGCCTTTGTAAATGTAGGTTCAGATAAGATGGGCTTCCTTCACGCACAAGATGTTGGCGGCAAAGGAGCTTTGCAAGACAAACTGAAACCGAAACAAAAACTTGTAGTTCAGGTTGTTAAAGAACCCGTCGGACACAAAGGTCCGCGTGTAACAACAGAAATCTCTCTTCCGGGAAGATTTTTGGTACTTATGCCAAACGAAGCAGGAATCAATGTAAGTAAAAAGATTACTTCATCTAAAGAAAGAGCAAGGCTTAAATCATTAGTTAATCTGCTTAAACCTGTAGGTGTCGGTGTTATTGTAAGAACCGAAGCAGAAGGACAAACAGAAGCAGATATTCAGGAAGATTTGGAAATACTTTTGGAAAAATGGAATAATATTGTAACCTCAGCCGAAAGTATGGAGCCGCCGAGTCTTTTATACCGTGACCAAGACCTTTTATACAGAGTTATTCGTGAGGCTTGCAACGAAGAGACTCAGGAAATTATCGTAGATACAGGATTTGCTCTTAACAGAGTTCAAAGCCTTCTTCAAAACTGGCACATGAACAAGAATATCAACGTAACTTTATACAAAGGCTCAGAACCTTTATTGGTTGCTATGGATATTCATAAAGAAATCAAGGCTGCTCTTCAAATGAAAGTTAATCTTCCTTCCGGAGGATACCTGTTTATTCAAACAACGGAAGCTTTGACTGTTATTGATGTAAACAGCGGTAAATTTACAAACTCGGCTACACAAGATGAAACTATCTTAAAAACAAACATCGAAGCTGTTCATGAAATCGCTCGTCAATTAAGACTTCGTAATATCGGCGGTATGATTATAATTGATTTTATTGATATGACAAATCGTATTGATAAATTAACAATGATGGAAGAACTAGAACTTGCAATGGAAGAAGATAAAGCAAAACCGCAGGTCGGACAACTTTCCGATTTAGGCCTTGTAGAAATGACTCGCCACAGACAAGGTCAGGCAATCAGTGAAATATTTGCAAAACGCTGCCCGCACTGTCAGGGTAACGGATATATTATGGAGGATATGAAGTTTGCTTCTTCTACAGCTGAAGGAGAATACAGGGCTAAAGCCGCAAAAATAAAACTTCCGATGAATGACAGAAAGAAATTCTCAAATAATAAATTTAATAACAAACCTCAGGAAGAAATAAAAGAAACTCCGCAAACTCAGGAACCGCAGATAGAACAAACAGAAAATCCCGCGGTAGCTGCTCAAACAGAAGTACAGGAAATCAAACAGGAAAAACAAGCAAGAGGCAAGTCAAGAAGCCGTAAAAAAATAAAGGAGTCTGATGTTAAAACTGATGACACTTTAGCTTCAACAGTGCTGACGGAAAATGCTGAGATTGCTCCGATTATTGACAAAAAGACTGTTAATAAAAACAAAAGAAATAATAAACAGGAAAAAACCACAGAAACATCTGTTCAGGCAGAAGCAGCTCCCGTAACGGATGCCACAGAACAAAGTGAGGAAAAGAAATCTGCTCCCAGACGTTCACGCAGACCGAACAGGGGAAGCAACAAAAACAGCAAAAGAAACAATAAAACAAAAGAAGAAACAGAAGGATAATTAATCCAAATGAATAAACTTTTTGCAATATTAATAATGTGTTCACTTTCACTTCCTGTCATTGCAATAGAGGGACAGGAAGCGAAAGCAGCACCTGATGCTACAACTAATTTGGAAGTTTTAACCGCTGAAGAAATTGATGAACTAAATAACGAAGCTCTTAAAAAAGCAGATGAAACAGCCATGCAGGAAGGTTTGCCAAGCAGGTTTAAAGAACCCGTAAGCAAGAAAAAGCTGATAAAAAAATTTATAATTGCAATGTTATGCGTTGCAGGAACATCAATATTTTTATACGGAACGCTTAGTATATATAATAGACTCCGTAACGGTTTTACCACACAAAACATATCAGAAGCTGAAGGCGAACAACCGCTACAGTCCCCAAGTGATTTAACGGAAGCTGTTAAAACTTTTATTGAAAAAACCCATTGGGAGGGGTAAATATAAAAGGGAATATGTTTGACTATGGTAAGAGAATTTGATTTTTATATTGTACCGACTCCAATCGGAAATATATCTGATATTACTTTAAGAGCTATTGAGATTCTTAAAAGTGTTGATTTTATTGCGTGTGAAGACACAAGAACCACACAGAAAATACTTAATCACTATGATATAAAAACCAAATGCATTTCGTATCACAAGTACAATGAGCGTGAAAGAGTAGATTTTTTTCTGTCTGAACTTAAATCAGGGAAAAAAATTGCACTTGTTTCTGATGCCGGAACTCCTATGATTTGTGATCCGGGCGGAGTAATAATTGAAGAACTCATTAAAAACGGTTATACAGTGACATCACTCCCCGGAGCTTGTGCTGTTACAACATTTTTGTCACAGATTCCGAGAAAGAACGAAGAGTTCACATTTGTCGGTTTTATTCCAAGAACTGAAGGACAAATAAAAGAAATTGTCCAAAAGTTTTCTGCAAATAATCTTGTTTTTTATGATTCGCCGGAAAGAATATTAAAAACTCTTGAAGTCATTAAATCCACCAGAGGCGATATTAAAATAGCACTCGGTAGAGAACTTTCAAAACTTTTTGAAGAAGTCAAAACAGGCTTGGTATCAGAAGTCTTGGAACATTTTAAAGACGGAATTAAAGGCGAAATAGTCTGCATGATTTACCCTGATGAAAATATACAAGATAAAGAACTTAATTACAAAATCAAAGAACTAAAATTAAAAGGATTTCGAGATAAAGAAATTTCCGTGATTCTTTCAACACTTTTTAGCCTTAACAAAAATGATATTTATAAACGGAGTTTGGAGCTATAATTTCAACTTTTGCAATAATTCACTGACATAAGACATTGCCGATTCTTTTGTTCTGCCGGCATAATTATTGATAACAACATCTTTAATTGCTTCTGAAAACTTTTTCATAGGTTCTACAAGACTATGTTCTGTTCGTTTAGGTGTAAGAAGTCCTTGTATATATGCTAACTCTACCGGAGTAGCATTTTTAACAACGCTTTTAAATTCGGAATCTCTTAAAGCCATATCCAAATACGCCTGTATAGAAGCATTTTGTACAGCTTGCTTCTCATTCAAACTTCCCATTAAGCGTGCTGCTATGGCAGGTTGGCTGTAGTATTCAAAATCTTTTGATTTTTGAGCCGCTTTTGTAAGTGCATATAATACTTCTTTTTTACCCTGAAAACTTACAGAATTAACTTTTAAATCCATGCAAAGAACCTCATAATTGTTTTATATTTTTATATAACCTGCTAAAAAAATTTTTTGCTATTATTTTTTACAAAGATTTACACAACATTGTGCTAAAATAATAATATTATTAGGAGGGAATTAAGATGGCAAAAATTATAACAATCGGAAGTGCTACCGTAGATGTATTTGTAGAATGTGATGAAGCGAATATTGTATCTGTTTGTACTAAAGATCATAATAAAGACTTTATGAGTTATCCATACGGCTCAAAAATTGATATCTCTGAGTTTTCTTCCAGAGTCGGCGGAGGAGGCGTTAATACCGCTTGCAATTTTGCAAATTTGGGTTTTGATACTTCTGCCATCTTTAAAATTGGTGAAGACATCTACTCTGAAGGTATATTACATTTCTTTAAAAATCATAATGTTAATTTAAAACATATTATTCAAAGAAAAGATACATCAACAGGTTTTTCTATTATACTTGTAAGTTTCCAAGGAGACAGAACTGTTCTTGCTCACCGCGGTGCAAATGCCCAAATCAAAACAGAAGAGATTGATTTTGATGCGGTAAAAGACGCTGACTTTATTTATGTTGCACCGTTAAACGGAGAGTCTAACTCTGTAATTGAACCGCTTGTTGATTATGCGCATAAACACGACCTTGCAATTTGCTTTAATGCAGGAACGACGAGCCTCAAAAAAGGACGTAAACACCTTGATAAAATCCTCAGATATGCTCACGTTGTTGTTATGAATAAAGAAGAAGCCATTATGGCAACAGGAATACAGGTAAGACCTGATACCAAAACAGAAAGATTCTCAAAAGAACTTGTACACCCTGACATAAAAGAAATGCTCAGAACAATGAAAGTACAAGAATATCAAGTTATAGTTATAACCGACGGAAACAAAGGTGCTTACGCATGGGACGGCAAAAAGTATTATTTCTGCCCGACATTCCCTTCTGATGTAGTTTCAACTCTTGGTGCAGGTGATGCTTTTGCATCAACCTTCTGCGGAGCTTTAAAGCGTACAGAACTCAATGTCGGCTTATCACTCATGTACGGCTCTGTTAACTCTGCAAGTGTTGTATCAGAATTTGGCGCAACAGACGGTCTTCTGACTTTCGAAGAAATAGAAGAAAAACTAAAAGCTAATCCTGATTACACATATTTAGAGTGCTAGGGTGGGTGGGGGTAAATGTTCTCCCGTTGGCTGAACGACTTACTAACTTTTATAAAAGGGTAAAAGATCCCTCGTTAGCTAAACGGCTTACTAACTTATTTAATAAAGGGGCAAATACAAAGTTATATGTATCAGCAGTTATCACCTAATATGCTTAAAACTTTCAATGAATGTCCACGCAAGTTTGACTTTAAATACTTGCAGGATATTCAAATGCCTGTTAATGATGAAATATTTGAGTTTGGTAAAAATATTCATGCGCTTGCGTCTTATTATTTAAGGGGTGAGTACATAGATAAAATGGAAAAATCATTATCACCAAAAGAACTTGAAGTCTGGAACTACTTAAAGTCCTGCGTGTATTTCGGATATGATGTTGTTAATACCGAATATAATCTTGCCGTAAAAATCGGAAACCGCTTCTTTGGCGGAAGACTCGATGCACTTGTAAAAAACTGCGGCAAATATTACATTTTAGACTATAAAACCGGCTCTGTACCTAAAAATGCAAAATACGATTATCAGACGATGATATATGTTCTGTGCGTTCAGGCTTTTTTCAAAACTAATGATATTGATTTTGTATATTTAGATTTAAAACACAGAGAGGAAGTTGTTATTCCGTTTTCAGAACAATTGGAAAATGAGTATAAAAACAAGCTCCTTGAAGTTTCAAATAAAATTGACAATTACTCATCTGCACCTAAAAAAGAAGAGTGCATAAATCATAAGTCCGAAAAAGATTTTATTTCCCCCTACCCTTGTGAATATTCAATTATTTGCTTTTAAACTTTATTTTAAGTTCGTTTAACTTTCGCATAATTTCTTTTGAAACAGACGGCAGTTCAACCTCATGAGTTCTGAAATTTGCCGGAATTGCATATTCGCGTGTTAGATTAAGGAGCTCGTTATACAAAAGCGGGTGTTTTTTATTATCAATACTTTTTATATTAACTTTTACTCCAAAATTGGTCGACGCTATACTATTGACTTTCATCTTATATCCTTTTTTGTAATAATTGTACTTTTTACACTTATAATTTACAATAAACATTTGGGAAATTCAATACATTCGCATGCCGGTTTTAAACTTTATACGATAAATTATATATTTTGACGAATATAATATTTCGTAATTATCCCCTGCAACACACCTTTTGTGCAATATATTAATACCCGCCCATAGCTCTAACCTTTTGTAAGCAAAAGCTAAGAGCTATTCCCTCCCTAATTAGGGAGGGTTAGGGTGGGTAATAATTTCTTGGTGTGCGAGAAGGGATAATTTCATAATATTTTATTTCAATACAATAAAGAAGCGGTCGGTTTTCAACCGACCGCTTCTTTATATATAATATTGAACTAAGCTTCAGGAGCAGCTTCTTCAGCCGGAGTTTCCTCTGCTGGAGCTGGAGCTTCTTCAGCTTTTGCAGCCTCCGCCGCTGCAGCTTCTTCAGCTTTCTTTGCTTCTGCTGCTGCCTTTTTAGCTTCTTCTTCAGCAGCTTTCTTTGCGATTGCCTTCTTTGAAAGTTTTACGGTTTCTTTCTTTTTGTAATTCAAAGAACCGTCTTCTTTACAGTTAGCAATTAAATACTTAACTGTATCAGTAGGTTGTGCACCTTTTGAAATCCAAGCTTCTGCAGAAGCTTTGTTTAATTTCATATCTTTTGTTTTTGGATTATAGTAACCGAGTTCTTCAATCGGTTTGCCTTCTCTTTTTGTAGTTGAGTTGATAACAATAACTCTGTATGTAGGAGCTTTTTTTGCACCTAATCTTTTTAATCTGATTTTTAACATGTTAATTTTCCTTCTTTTTTATGGTCTAGTGTTTCTTGAGGTTCAGCCGTTACCTCAAACGGGTTGAAAGAGGATACCCGCTTAATAATAAATAAACATAAATAAAATCACAAATCAATAGTTTATAACAAAAATTGTTACTATATTATATTAAAAGTTTTTCTTGAACCTTCTTCGTGATAAACACCGCCGCCGCAAACGGTTTCAATAATTTTTAGAACAAACTCTCTTGATGCATCTGTACTGTTTAAGAAAAATTCTCTGTTTGCCAAATGTCTTATTTTAAAAATTGAGTTTTGAGATTTATCGGCAGGAACAAACAAGGAAGCAATTTCTTTGTCCAAAAGAACTTCCATAATGTCATTTCTGCTTGTTTTTCCTTCCGTTAATTCGTTAAAATTACCGTTTATAGCCATTATACGACCTGAAAACATCGGAGGAACACCTTTTCCTCTGTCTAATGCCTGAGGTTCAAAATTACATCTTGTCGTAAGGCTTATTGTATGCCACAAAATATTGATAATAACCACGCTTTTGTCTTTATCATGTTCAACAGAGATATTTTGTGCCGTAATGCCCCTTGAAGCAAAAGACTGCTTTAGAGAATCCGCAATTGCTTTAAGGTTATCAATCATTTCAGCAAAAATATCTGTAGTATTGAGCGTAGCGTGTTGGTAGTCCAAAAACTGTTTGTACATATGAGAAGATACAAGCCCTATTCTCTCCTGTATAAGCGAAGACTTCCTGAATGAAGTTTCCGTGTTATTAAAGTTTTCGTAACCTTGACTCAATTAAAGCCTCCTAACATGATAATACACTAAATTAAAACTAAAGTTAACATGAATTATTAAGTTTTGTAACATTTTTCTCTTGCGATGTTAGTTTAAGTTTCCTGTGTGGAATGAAGAATATGTAGGGGTGCTTTTAGGCATGAAAAATCACTGAAAGTACTCAGGAAAGGAGTATTAAAAATGGAAATTTTAAATTTAGTTTTATTCGGATGTGTATTTTATCTCGCTTTAATAGGAATTCCTTCTCTTTGTGAGAAAAGAGGTAAGTGATAAATATAACGCTGAGGTAAATAATTAATTAAGCACTGCTTATAAACAAATTGTAATGTGAATCGATTAACTCGGTTCACATTTTGTTATTTTAAAGCTCAATCATGGAGTTCTGTTTTATAATCATCTACACTTTCACCTGAATCCTCAGCCATATCAGCAAGCTCATCATTTGTGATGAACTCTTGAGAAGATGTTTGCACTTCAGATTCTTTAAATATGCGTGCCAATTCGCCGTTTGGGGCTGTATTTTTCAATTTTTGGCATTCTGAAGTAATATTGAACGGCCGGCTGTTATTACTCATTGTATCTATATACAATTTTTCAAACATTGCAAAAAATACTTTTGACTGATTGTCGTGTTTTTGAATAATATCCAAAACATTGCTGATTATAATTAATGCTTCGTCTATTTCATCCGAATCAATTTTTGTTATCGCCATAAAATAATTTGCTAATACTGCTATGCTGAATATTGCAGAATTTTCCGCTTTTTCAAGAATATCGTTATATATGTATGAAGCCTTACTTATAATGCCGATTTTCGAGTACGCATAAGCAATAAGCAGGTCACATATATATTCAAGACAAGTTTCATGAATATCCGAAGCCAGTAATTTTGCCTGATAAATATTCATTGCAAACGATTTATAATCTTTATTTATATTTGATAATTCATTCAAAATTAAGAATATAACTTTAGAAAAAGATGTCTCTTCTTCAATATTTGAAGGTACGTAATCTTGACCGGCTAAAAATTCTTTTATTGCCTTAATACAAGTTTTTTCAGGCAGCTCTTCGTTAAATGCGATTTTTACGGAATCAAAGAATTGTTCAAGATTTTCATCAAGTGTTAACACTTTGGCTAAACCGACCAGTTTAAATGTATTAAGCAAATGTGTTACAAATAAATTCAACGAAAAACTTTCAGGCTTTATCTCTGATAAATTATCCGGAGTTATAACTTTTAAAAGTTTTTCACCAATTTCTATACAATTTATATATTCTCCTATATTAAACAATATTTCAATATGTATAAGAGAAAGTAATAAAAATTTTGTATTAATTTTTCCGTCAATTACAAGTTCAGGACGTTCAAGTCTTTCTAAAATATTATGCAGTAAAGAAAGCGCGTCAGTATAATTTGAAGATATCAGTGCACCCTGCAGCATTAAATTTGAAAGCTTAACAATTTTTTCATCATCGTTGTTATTAATTGCATCCATTAACAAAATATTTTCTATAGAATATATTTTAGCCGGAGAATAATTATACAAACTTAGCAGTATATTTTGAAAAACTTCTTTTTTATTATCTTCTATATCTTCCGAAGTTATATTGCCTTTTATTTTATCAATAATAGACAAAAATCCGAGACTGTTCTTTAGATACGCATCATAATCCCCTGTTATTATAGAAAACTGAGAGTTTTTCCACAAAAGCAAATACTCTTCCTTGAACATTGAAATTGTTTCCATTAATTTTATCAATGTTGTATTGTCGATAACTTTTCCCAATTTACCTATAACATTTTTTGCAAGCATTTCCAAAACTTCTTTTTTTAGTGAAGAGAGCAATATCGGACGAACAAGAGAATAATTATTTATATAGACCGAAACTTCATCTGTATAAACAAAACCCGCTTCTTCAAGAATTTTAGCATTTTCTGAAATATTATTTATCCCGAGAAGCTCTAATGTTTTGTAAT
Organism: Isotricha sp. YL-2021b; assembly: GCA_023805745.1. Lineage (NCBI taxonomy): Eukaryota > Ciliophora > Litostomatea > Vestibuliferida > Isotrichidae > Isotricha > Isotricha sp. YL-2021b. The sequence goes on along the minus strand of JAJJKW010001481.1, from coordinate 75,353 downwards.
CCAGCCTTTCACCAAGGAAAATAGAATATGCAAGCATCATTGATGCATCTTGCTTTTTACCGAAAGTCTTCAACCTAATTTTAATTAATTGTTCCAAGCTTTTTGGTATAAGAACGGAGGCATTACCTCTTATTAAAAGTTTATCCTCCATGCTTACCAAAACACCTTTGTCTTTAAGATGCTTCAGTGCATGGTTAAAGTATATTCTTGAACCGTTATAATTTTCTTTTATTTTTTCATAATAAAAAGATTGAATAAAATCTGTTGCATCCTCTTTTAGTTCTGACAGAAGATTTGTAATACTATTTTTAACCAAAGTGATTTCTGTATATAAAGGTGTCCGTAATAAACCCTTTAACTTTGAATGAACTGTTGTTATACTATCCGTGATAAATATAAAATTCGGATTAATATTCTTAAATTTATCAAAAAACAAATCTAATGTTTGTAAAGAAGTGTCATCCAAATTTTCAAATCCGTCAACTATAATTACACATTGTTTTAATGAAGTTAAAAAATTAACAAACATTTCCATATGTGCAAACCTTGCATCTTCCGGAGTTCTTGATTTTAACGGTTTTCCCAATACAAAGTTTTTTATGTTATTAAATCGCTTACAATCACATTTTGAGTCAATTAATCCTTTCATTTCCGAAAGTTTGAAATACTGTTTGAATAATTTTTCAAAAAATCCCCAAGGTTTATATGCTAAATTTTCGTGACATGAAATATACAGCGGAACATAACCCGCATTTTTATATTGCGCTACAATATCAGAAGTTTTTATCTGAAGTTCTTTATCAGATTTAAGCGTAATTATTTTGTTTTCGGGTATAAGCTTATTAAAAAGCTCTCCGGCATAACATTTTTCAAAATTGCATTTTGCTTTTATATCAAAAACATTGAAGCTGAACATATCTTTTGCGGCAGTTTCTGATTTATTATCGATGTTTTGCTTATTAACCTCAATCTGGATATCTTCCTCGGCCGCCGCAGGAGGCAAAATATATTTTTCAAGTAAAAGCTCATAATACATTATAGTACTGCCGTCATGTTCAAGAGAATAAAGAGAATCCGTTTGATAATCTCTTGATATACTGTCACGGGAGTACTGATCAAGCACAACTTCCATTCCGCGTATGTATTTTTTATTGCTCTTTTTTATCAGCAGCGGTTTTACATTATTTTCAAGGAATTTATTTTCAAGCAAATTTTCCGCAGCCTTTTTTTGTATAACAATACTTATTTTTAAAGGACAGCCGAGCTCTTCCTGTAATCTCACATTCAAACCGGCAAAAGCATTAAGTATTTTTAAAGAAATCCTTACAGCCTTATTTACAGAAGACACAAAAGACAATTCTTTATTAAGATTTATTACATATGAGTCTCCGTATAAAACCACCAAACCTTCAATACCCTTTAGCTGTGTCAGCATGAGATTTTTAAGTTTTACCATAAATTTTGCATAGAGTTCCTGAGAAGATAATAACCCGCGAATAGCTCTGAGGGAGCCAAAATTGACCGATAACGAAGCAAACTCGTCTGTTTCGCATTCATTACAAGCAATACTTTTCCTTACATCCAAACCGCATTTGCATGTTTCTGTACCTGTTGAAACCAATCTTCCGCACTTAGCGCATTTTTCCAAAATAATATATCCGCATTTTTCACAAACACTGCTTTTGCTCAAAGAATGACAATTTGGGCAAACCAAAGTTAACACTTTATGACAGTGCGGACATGTTGTTGCGTTATCTGATATTATTTTATGACACTTAGGACATTCCATACTGAAAATTATAGTCTAATATTAAACATTATGCTATACTTTATAAGGAGGGTAATTATGACTTTTATTACGATTTTAACTGAACCTGCAATATTGATAATTGTATCAGTATTCCTTTTCTTTATTTTTATAACTCTTTCAAACTACTCAAAAGTACAGTCAAACCTGAAAGATATTAATAATACACTCAAAAATATTGATAAAAATGAAATTTCATATCGTTTTAAACAGCTTGATTCATATATGACATCAAATTCATATACTTCAGTGCTTTGGGAAGATTTTAAAAAAGCATTAATATTTCCTGATAAATTTTATTTGGCATCACAAAACGAAAAAAATCCGGCTGAATCTCTGACAGATATTTATTTAACAATCGATGCACCATATTTCTTTAATGAAGAAACTCTTGTATTTTCAAAAATAAACCATAAATTTATTCAGGTAATGCCGACTATATTAACCGGTTTAGGTCCGTTTTTTACATTCCTGAAAATGGCTATAGCATTTAAAGAAGTCAACTTTGAAAATAATGTCAGCGTAACTGCATCGTTAAACGGTTTGATTTCAAACATTCAAATAGCAGCGCTGTGTTCGGTCTTTGCAGTTGGTTTTTCATTATTATTTATGTTTGTTGAAAAAATCTTGTACAACCGTATGTGCAAAAATTATTATTTGCTGATACAACAAGAGTTTGTCAGACTTTTTGATGTTGTTACAAGCGAAAAATTTTTAATAGATCTTGTAAAGGAATACAAATTACAGGGCAGCACAAGTGAAAAAATTCTAAAGGCACTGCCTGATAATATTGCTAAATCATTATCTGCAAGTATAGGAGAAACAACAACTCCATATTTGGAAAATATTTTATACAGTTTGAACAAATTAAATGAAACGTTGGGTAAAAATAACGGCGGAGATGTCGTTGATAAGCTGTTTTAGGATAGTGTAAAGGATTATAATGCGTATAAACATAAAAAAAGAAGAAAACTCCGAGAATAATATCTTTTGGGTAACAATGACCGATTTAATGACAGCATTGGTTCTTGTATTTATTGTCTTATTTTTCTATGCATATATAACAAGTTTTGCGGAAAAATTAGAACGCACTTCCGAACAGCAAAAAGCGGCGGAAGCTTTGGAAGAAACTTTGCAAAAACAAAACATTAAAGCCACCATAAACGGAGTTACAGGCGTTGTAAAAATATCAGATTTAGAGCTGTTTGAACTAAACAGTTATGAACTTTCCCAAAAAGGAAAAGATTATTTATCAAAATTTGCACCGGCTTATTTAGATTCACTGTTTTCCAATAAATATTTGAATGAAAATATAGATAAAATAATTATACAAGGACATACTGATTCGCAAACCTATCAAGGAAAATATTCAAAAGACGAGCAATATATGAAAAATATGGAGCTTAGCTTGAAACGTGCATACTCTGTTGCTAATTATATGATAAATACACCGTACAACAGAAAGAATGGTGATAAGCTGCATAAAATAGTTATAGTTGAAGGAGCAAGTTATTCAAATCCTATATACTCAAACGGAAAAGAAGACTTTGCAAAAAGCAGACGTGTTGAGCTTAAAATCGTGATGAAAGAAAAAAATAGGTATAAAGATAATTTACAAAAAGCTGATTACTAAACCAACACACCCTGAGATAACCATATAATAAAGCGTGTCTTTTTTTGTTTTCCAACTCAAAAGTAATAATACCGCAAGTAATATCATTGCTTTAATATCAATCATCTGAGGTTTTAATAATCCTACGGATACAGATAACAAAAGTGCACAGCTTATGGGCTTTAGTGTTTCAATAGCGGATTTTACAAAAAAGTTTTTATGGAATTTATTTAATATTTTAGAAACAAGTATTACAAGAAAGAAAGACGGAAGCATTTCCGATACGGTTGCAAACGCCGAACCTAAAATCCCTGCCGTTTTTAAACCTGCGTAGGTAGCAACATTTATGCCGACAGGTCCTGGAGTAATTGAAGCAACAGCAATCATATCCGTAAGCTCATTAATTGTATACCAACCGTATGTTTCAGAAATCCGGTATAAAAAAGGAATGGTTGCATAACCGCCGCCAAAAGAAAATAAGCCTATTTTAAAAAACTCATAAACAAGAGCCAGGTAAATCATTTATTTACCCTCCGCTTTTTTAAAAGTTTTTATTAATACTCCTATAATTGAAAAAATTAATATTGTCTGTATAGGAGGGAGCTTAAATACAAGCAGCGCAACTAATGCCATTAAAAAAATCATATAAAAAAACAAATCCCTTTTTGAGTTTTGCCAAACCTCTCTTGTGGTCAGCAATATCAAAGCTACAACAGCAATACCCACTCCCCACATAACACCCTGAACGTGCAAGTTATCTGTAAATATACCCAAAACAGAAGCAAGGATAATTATGCACCAAAACGGAACAAATATTATTCCGAGCATTGCAGATAAGGCTCCGGTTTTTCCTTTGAGCTTATACCCGACAAACATTGATATATTAGCGGCAACAATCCCCGGTAATGACTGAGATATAGCAAAATAATTAATCAACTCCTCTTTTGTTATAAGATGGCGCTTATCAACAAACTCACTCTGCATAATCGGAAGAATTACATACCCTCCGCCAAGAAGTATTGCACCGATTTTAACAAATATTAAAAAAAGTTTTAATAAATACATCATGTTTTGCATATTGCTATAACAATATATTTATTATAGCATAATCTCTGATATGATAAAAATTAGTGTAATAATTCCTGTATATAATGTTGAAAATTACTTGAAGGAATGTTTAGACAGTGTTATTAATCAAACTTTGTCTGATATAGAAATTATTTGCATCAATGACGGTTCAACAGATTCTTCTCTTGATATTTTAAAGGAATATGAAGAAAAAGATAATCGTATAACTATAATAAATAAACAAAATGAAGGACTTTCTGAAACAAGGAATTTAGGCATAACTCTTGCGCGCGGTGAATATATAAGCTTTGTTGATAGTGATGATTACATAGATTTGGATTTTTTAGAAAAACTTTATAATGCAGCTAAAAAATATAATGCTGACATTGCCTGCTCAAACTTATACAGAACTGCAGAAACAAAGAACTATTATTTGGTTAAATACTTGTTTCACAAATGTACACAACGACCACGCTTAAAATATAAATATGCCCAAATACCTAAACACAACTACGTTATGAACAAAATATATGACAGAGTCAAGCTGCAAAAGTCTAAAGTCAAATTTGAAAAAGGAATATATTTTGAAGATATAGAATTCTCTCATAAGGTTATATATTACTTACGTAAATTAGTTACGGTTCCTAATACAAAATACAATTACAGGGATAATCCTTATTCAATAGTTAACGTGAAATCAGATAAACAACAGCACGACTATAAATATGCAATGAAAAAGGCTTTGGAGTTTGTGCAACAGAATAACTTAATAGTACCAAATTTAAACATTTACCGATACAATATAAAACGCGAATACAGTCTTTTTAGCATACCTCTGCTAACCGTTAGAGAATACGGAAACACTGATAGGTTTTATTTATTTGGAAAACTTTATGTTTTCCAAATAAAAAATATATATTTTTTGCTCCCAAAACAAGACTTAAAACCCCACGCTCAAACCTGCGCAAAGATTGATTGATTGTCCTGTCACACCTTTAGCATCTTCTGATATTAAATATCTGACCATGCCGGCAATCTCTTCAGGTGATACAAATCTTTTTTGAGGGATGCATTCTGTAATTTCTTCTTTTGTCCAATCACCATCATTTGCCGAACTGTTACCCAAATTTGTATCAACCCAGCCGGGATTAATTGTATTTACTGTTATACCATATTCTGCGAGTTCTAACGCAAGAGCCTTTGTGCCTCCGATTAAACCTGATTTGGAAGCTGAATACAAACTTGCACACGCTTCACCCATAACTCCGCTTATTGAACCTATGTTTATTATTCTGCCCCATTTTTTCTTTTTCATGTTTGGAACAGCTCTCGATATAAGATAAAGAGGGGCTTCAAGATTAACTTTAATAATATATTCAAGTTTATCATAATCTGTTTCATCAATCTTTGAATAAATGTATTCGCCGGCATTATTAACAAGCACGTCAATGTTATTTTTTTCTATATATTCTCCCAGTTTTTTAAGTTGTTCTTTATCTGCAAGATCGCATACGAAATAATCAGGATAAATTTTCAGCAGTCCTTCATTTCTGCCTGTTGCAAAAATACGCCCTGTTAAATTCTGAGCGATTGCCTTTCCTATACCTCTTGTTGCACCTGTAACCAAAATATTCATAACAAAATTATACCATGCTTAAAACTAAAAATTTTTACAAAAATTTACCTTAACTCGTCGTAATAAATTGTTGATTAAACCGACTTTTGTTGCTAATCTGAATAAGAGAAGTATAAATAGCAGGAATAAAATTATGTCGACATCATACGCAAATAAAAAGAAACAAACCGCAGAAGATTTATCACAGTTAATGCCTCAAAATATTGAAGCTGAAGAAGCAATACTCGGTGCTATACTGGTTAATCCTTCTTGTATGAATAAAATAGTAGAACATTTAAGACCCGAATCTTTTTATAAACCGGCGCACAGATACGTGTATGAAGCTATGCTTCAGTTATATAACAGCGAAGATAAAATTGATATAGTATCCGTTTCTGATGTATTGAATGTCAATCAAAAACTTGAGCTTGTCGGCGGCAGAGCATTTATCAATGACCTTAGCTACAATACAATAACAACAGCAAATGTTGAATATTATTCAAAAATTGTACAGGAAAAAGCAATTAAACGTTCCCTGATTAATGCCGGTTCTGAAATTGTATCAACAGGTTATGATGTTAATCCTGTGGAAGAATCTTTGGAACAGGCAGAAAAATTAATTTTTGATATAGCCTCACAAAAGGCTTCAAAGTCGCTTATTTCTATCAAAGACATTGTATTTGATGTATACGCAAAAATAGAAGAACGTGCAGAAAATAAAGGTCAGCTTACTGGTGTTGCAACAGGTTTTTACGATTTGGATGCATACACAAACGGGCTTCAAAAATCTGATTTAATAATACTTGCAGCACGTCCTGCAATGGGTAAAACGGCATTTGCGCTCAACATTGCACAAAATATTGCAATCAGAGAAAAAGTTCCTGTTGCTATTTTCTCATTAGAAATGTCGAAAACACAGCTTGCCCAACGTCTTATGTGTTCGGAAGCAGAAGTTGATACACAAAGGATTAAAACAGGAAACATGCAGACAAAAGATTGGGAAAAACTTGCAAATGCATCTTCTAATCTTTCCGAAGCAAAGATTTATATAGATGATACAGCAGGCTGCACAATAACTGATTTGAGAGCAAAATGCAGACGTTTGGCTATGACCGAAAAAGATTTAGGCTTAATTGTTATTGATTATCTGCAATTAATAGAAGGAACCGGAAGAGAAGACCGTATGCAGCAAATTTCAAGCATCTCAAGAGGTTTGAAAATTCTTGCCAAAGAACTTAATGTTCCTATATTGGCACTGTCGCAATTATCACGTGCAGTAGAAGGCAGAACCGATAAACGTCCGATGCTTTCAGATTTAAGAGAATCAGGCTCAATTGAACAAGACGCCGACATAGTAATGTTTATTTATCGTGATGAGTATTACAAAAACGCCAACTCTGATGAAGATGATGCCGAAAAAGCAGCAAACAAAGGTGAAGCGGAAATAATTATTGCTAAACACAGAAACGGTCCTATCGGAAGCGTCAGATTGTTATTCCAGGGCTCTATAACTAAATTCAAGAGTCCGACTAAGACAGATGTATTCTAACCTAAAGATTATTATATTCCTTGGTTTTTGTAATACTTGTAGTCACTCATTATTTTGTTTACAAAATTTTGTGAGTGTTTTGGGATTTTGTTATTGTTTCTCTGTACTGCGACTGGCCCGGAGTTATATGCAGCTACAGCCAGCTCCATAGAACCGAACTTGTCATACATATTTTTATAATAAGTTATTCCGCCTTTAATATTGTCATCTAATTTGTATGGATCAAGTCCCATGTGCTTTGCAGCTGAATGTGACAATTGAAAAACACCGATATGACCGCCATGTCCGCGTGCTTCTTGATTAAATCCGGATTCCGTTTTTGCAATACTGAGAACTATAGCAGGCTCAACTCCCATCTCTTTTGCCTGTTTAATTATATTCTGCTTCACTTCTTCCGTGCTTTCAGCAAAAACATAGCATGTAATAAAACAGCAAATCAGCAAAGACAAAAAGCTCTTTAAAATAACCCTCATATAAAACACCTTTTAGAATTATAACAAATATAATATATAATATCATAAACCTTTCATGTTCAAAATAGCCTGATGTGTTAAAGATTTAAGATTACATCACTTAATAACCACTTGTATTACATAAAGTTATAGATTAAAATTAATAAAAAAGCTTGGAGAAAATAATTGTTTACAAGAATTACCAATTTTAAAGATGCAAAATCGTACGTAGAAGCGCAGGGAAATTTGGATATACACCACGCACCTGATTATATTGAAGAAATTAAAGAACATTTTCGCAGAACATATACAAAAGAACTTATACTTGAGTTTTCCAAAATTAATTATGTTGCAAGTATCGGGCTGAGAACAATTTTAGAACTTCATAAAATAATGCAGGGACGAAATGGTATTTTAAAATTAAAAAATGTAAACAAAGAAATTATGTACGAATTTAAAATAACCGGCTTTGATAAATTTTTAATTATTGAAAATGATCCTGAGAATAAAGATTCTAAAGAAGAAAATGATATTTAACGAATGGAAAATAACAATCGGTTTGAGAAAAAAGAACAAAGATTTTGATAATTATGTAGGGTGGAAAATGCTTTAAATAATGAATTTAAAAAATGATTGAACGTACATTTCCACCATTAAATATTTGGTGGGTACGCACTCAGAAATTTTCGTCTAAACTTCAAGCAGAATGCAGCTTTACCCACCCTACAAACTTTTTAAATTGTATATTCCAAATTTATTATTCTGCTTTAAGATCTTTTTCGTTTAATGCAGAGCCTTCACCTACAACTTTCTTCTCTACATCTGATGTTACTGGTTGTTCAGAATATGAAACATACATAATATTTCCCATATTGTCCAAATTGTATGTACCTTCCATTCTTGAAACAACATTTCCATTGGCATCTTTTGCAACTCGTTCTGCAAACCCATTAACAAATGTTTCGGTTACAGTACTTGCTACTGCTCCAGTTTCTTGAAATTCTTTAAATTGCTCATTTTGCATTATTTGGTTATTCGGATAAAATGTTCTTGTAATAACACCTGTTGCCATATCTGTATGTTGTTCCCATAGAACTTTATCGCCCATTTTTTCAACAACATCTAATTGTACAAATTTTCCATTTTCTCTAACATTACCCATTGCAATACCATGGTTTGTTATAACAGACCCCCTTACAGTTCTTTGTTCAGAACTAATTTCTACATCATCTTTATTAAGCCTATTTACACTAGTTACAGTTGTGATTTCACCATCTTTACCCCTGATTTCATTTCTTACAACATTGCCATTGTCATCAAAGAAAAGTTTTACATTATCATACATTGATTTTAATTGATTCATTTCCTCTTGATTGCTTGCTCCAAGTGGTTCTGTATATGGTACTTCTACAGTGCGTGCTTCATTTTTCTTAGGTTTAAGCCCATTTATCTTTTCTGTTTTTCCACTTTTATCGAGCATAAAACCTTCAATATAATCCTTATCATCTTGAGTCAAATTATTACTTCCTGATAATATAGTACTTAATGCTTTTTTCTCTGCATCAGTATCTACTTTTCTTAATTTGCCATCAAATGCAGCAATATCTGCAACTGCTTTTTGTACCCATTGTTGTACTTTACTTACATCTACCATGAAATGCTTCTTTCATAACAAGTTACAATTCTACCCCATGTATATCGGCATAATTTTGAAAAACTTTAATGAATTTCAGCAAATTGTTACAAAAATTTACAAAACCAGCAAAAAATTATGCTTTGATATTTTTGTCAAAATGTTCTAAACTGTACGTCCTATACATCATACCAGTTATGTAGGGTGGGTAAAGCTACGTTATAATTGGAATTTAACCAATAATCTCGGAATGCGTACCCACCAAAAATTATTATGGTGGAAATGTGCGAAAAATCATTGCCAATTTACATATTTAAAACATTTTCCACCCTACATTTTTTAAATTTCCTATTTTTGTCCTTTTGTGTGATTTAGGTTTTGTCGATACTTGAGGCTTATATTTGCTATTTCAAATTTCCAAAATTGGAATTTTGGTGCCTAAAAATAGTACTTTGGGGTAATTTGAATTTTATTTTCCCGACCTCATAAAATCGCTAAGATTTACTAAACTTGGCACTTTTGCCGATTAATTTTATTTACCCCTTCCGACCAAAAGTCCTGTTAAAAGGTAACCATTCCTAAATTCTTGCAAAATAAAAACGAGTCAGACAGATATCTGCTCGTTTTTATTAGGAGGAATAGAAGGACTCCGTTGGCGAACAGAAAAACAGTACTAAATGTACTGTTTTTCGTGAAATCACAAAACATATTACAAATATTATAAAAAGCCAATGGAGGGGAGAACCCATTGCTAAAAGCAATGCGTGAGAATCACTTCCTCCGACATTTCATAAAAAAACAGAGCCTAATTTTCAGCTCTGTTTTAAATGGAGGAGGAATAGGGATTCGAACCCTAGGTACGCTCGCACGTACGACGGTTTTCAAGACCGCTCCAATCAACCACTCTGGCATTCCTCCAAAAGTATTCAATTGGTTTACTCGTTAATAGTAGCCTAAACATATTTAATTGTAAAGAGTTTAATATGTTCATATCAAATTTTACTGATACCCACCCAACCCTCCCTAAACAGTGAGGGCTTTTTTCTTAGTCAGAATTAAGAAATTTGATATTTTTGTGATATAATAATCTTGGGGAGTATGTAAGTAATGTTCGATTACTTTAAAGGATTTATCACAGACAAAAGAAAAAGCTCTAAAGGTACATATCTGTCTATTGAAGTTTCAGGTGTCGGCTATTTATTAGAAATAACCGACAGAGATTTTAACTCTGTTCTAATCAGCGAAGATAAGCCGCAAAAAATTTATTCTCTTTTGACTCACAGAGAAGATGCTATGTCATTGTACGGTTTTCTGAACAAAGAAACACGAGATATTTTCCAAATCCTTCTGTCTGTCTCAGGTGTCGGAGCAAAAATGGCTCTTGCGCTTCTGAATGAATTTGATGCCTGCGATGTTATATCCTTAGTAATTGACGGAAATTTTAAGGAATTAACCCGTGCAAAAGGTGTCGGACCAAAGCTTGCTCAAAAAATTATTTTAGAACTAAAAGACAAACTCATGAAAACGGAATTCCCAAAATCACAATCTTCTTCAATCCCGCAAACGCAAGCTATCTCAGATACGCAAGCTGTTTTGCTTTCTCTCGGATATGAAGAAGAAGAAATTGAAGATGCACTCAGCAAAGTGCTTCCGACTATCGCGGAAAACTCAAACTCTGAGGAAGTTTTAAGAAAAGCTTTAACTACTCTCTCTATGTAAACAAATGTAACTATTTCTAAAGATTAGGGCAAAAATATTTCTTTAGAGGGTTTAATGAGAGCAGAAGAAGGTTAAATATGAAAATCAGCAAAATAGGGTTCAAGGCAAATAACATCAATGCCTCAGCCCCCACAATCAACAACCAGCAAAACAAAAAGTTCGGTGGTTCTTCATCTTCTCCGTTAAAATCGCCGAACAAAGATACCTTTGAAATATCTGTCGGATACGTAAACGATGCTCACGGTCAAACTAACAACATGATGAGAATTTTATCAGGATTAGACGGAGATTTGGTTCTTTCTGCCGGAGATAATGATATCGGAGATGAAAAAAATAAAGCCATTCACAAAGCAACTTTCAAATTCCTGAACCTCGGCAAAGTTGCGGCTACTGCACTCGGCAATCACGAAATGGACACAACACAAGCTGATTTAATAGACTCACTTAAAGATTATAACGGTGATATCTTAACCATTAATATGAAAAAGGATTTAATTGAAACCCAAGATCCAAAAGATGTAAAAAAATTAGGACGCGCTAACCTTCTTAATTATTTAAAACCTCACAAAATCGTAGAAGTAAACGGTGAAAAAATCGGGCTTTTAGGAACCGCACCTATAGACCTTTTAGACCGTCTTACTCACCCTACTTATCACACCGACTGTCACGTTGACAAGCTTGATGACAGTATTAAAGATATTCAGGCAGAAGTAGACAAAATAAAAAAACAGGGAATTAATAAAATTATTCTTTTATCACATCTGGGGCTAAAGAAGGACAAGCAAGTCGCACAAAAAACAGACGGTATAGATGTAATAATAAGCGGTCACTCACACGAGCTTCTGGAAGGTATCAAAGATGGAGAGAACCTTCTTTATTCAAAAAGCAATGAACCTGTTATTCTGACCGAAGCAGGACGTGACGGAAATTATTTCGGAAAACTAAATTTAACCTTCGATAATAATGGCATAATAACTAAAGCTCAAAACAATTTGGGCGAAACAGGATTGTTCCACAGAAATTTAGTTAATCAGTATATTTTTAACCAAGTTTTGGGAACACCGGAAAAAATAGGTTTCATTAAAGATGCACCGCCTCCGCCTAAATCATTAACGGAAGAGAACCCGCATGCAAACTTTGTTTGTGATGTTATGAAATCTGAAACAAACTCAGATATTGCCATTTGGCATAATTGCGGAGTAAGAAACTTTTTCCACGAAGGTGAAATAGACTCTCGTGATATTAAAGACATATCACCATTTTTAGATTTTGTTGCAACTGCAGAAGTTTCCGAAAAAACAATTGTTGACTTGTTTAAAAAAGCTATAAAGGACACTTATTCATCAAGCAGCAGAAAGCCCGGATTATTTGCTGTTGCAGGACTTAATTATACCGTTAATGAAAAAGACGGAACTCTTGCAGAAATGAACTTTATTGATAAGCAAGGAAAAGTTCATAAAATAAATGTTGAAAACCCGAGCGAAACAAAAAAATACAAAGTTGTTACAGATGAATTTTTAATGTCAGCAGGTGCTGATTTTAATGTTTTGGCAAAAGAAGAAAACTATTTGAAAAAATATTCTTATGACAAAGATGTTATGGTTTGTGACTACATAAAACATCAAAATAAGCCCATATCAATTAATCAGACCGGAAGAATAAAATATATCAAATAAAAAGCAGGATAATATGAAAATTCAAAGAATAAACGTTAATAATTATATAAATAACAGCTCAACCCCGAAAATACCTCAACTATCATTCAGAAGCGGGAACAAATTGGAACGCACCCCGAATAATGATACTTTTGAACTCAAGATAGGATACGTTAATGATTTGCACGGTCAAACCAATAACATGATGAGAATATTATCCGGCATAAACGGTGATATAATCCTCTCCGGCGGAGATAATGATATTGGTGATGAAAAAAACAGGCACGTACACGATGCAACCGCAAGATTTTTAAACCTTGCAGGAGTAAATGCAACAGCGCTTGGAAACCACGAAATGGACACTATGCAGGGAGATTTAAAAGAAACCGCATCTAAATTTAAAGGTGATATTCTTGCGATTAATATTAAACAAAAACCATTAAAAGAACAATCCAAAGAAGAACTGAAAAATTTTAATAAAGCTGATATCAAAGAATTTATAAAACCTTCTGTCGTTATAAATACTAAAGGAGAGAAAATAGGTTTAATAGGAACAACCCCTGTTGATCTAACCCATAGAACTACACACCCTGATTATCACAAGGATTGTAAAGCTGAAGATTTGGAGAATACTATACGCCTGATTCAGGAAGAAGTTAACAAAATGAAAAAAGACGGAATAAATAAAATTATTCTTCTTTCACATTTGGGCCATGAAAGAGATAAAGAAGTAGGAACTAATACTGATGGAATAGACGTCATAATAGGCGGTCACACACATGAACTCATTGAAGGAATAGAAGAAGGAAAAAATTTAATCTATTCAAAAACCGGAGAACCTATAATTATAACAGAGGCGGGAAAAGACGGAAAACACTTCGGAGAGCTTAATTTAACCTTCGATAAAAATGGCGTTATAAAAAAAGCACAAAATAACCTTGGTGATACAAGCCTTTATCACAGAAATCTTGTTCATCAATTTATGTTTAATGAAATATTGGGTAAGCCTGAACAAGTCGGATATGTTGAATACGCACCGCCTGCACCAAAATCACTTATGGAAGAAAATCCGCACGCAAACTTTATGTGCGATGCAATGAAATACGAGATGGACGCTGATATCGGCATTTGGAATAACGCAGGAACAAGAAATTACTTCAAAAAGGGTAATATAGATTCAAGTGACATTAAAGAGATTGCTCCGTTTGCTGATAATATTTCAGTAGCTGATGTTTCGGAAAAAACACTTGTTAATGCTTTTAAAACAGCTGTGGAAGTGAGCTATCGCTCACACGGAAATAAACCGGGGCTTCTTGCCGTATCAGGACTTAATTATACAATCAATCCCAATACAAAAAAACTTGCAGGGATGAATTTTATTGATAAATATGGAATTGAACATAAAATTGATATTAATAACCCGAGCGAAAATAAAAAATACAAAGTAGTCGCTGACTCATTTATCATGACATGGGGAAAAGAATTCGGCGTTCTTGCAGAAAAAGATAAGTGCACTGAATACCCTTTTAACAAAGCATATTTAGCCTGTGAATATATTAAGCACCTTAATCAGCCTGTTATTATTAATCAAACCGGAAGAATAAAATATGATATAATATAACAAAAAGGCAATACATGAAAACAGAACAAATATCAACACCTCAACACTCTTTCCAGGCAAAAATATCTCCTTATTTTGAAAAATTTATGAGAGATTTTTTAAGTCAGGGCGGAAACAGAATAAAAAATAATTATTTATTAAATAATAAAATTGCAGATTTAAGCAGGTATGGCTACGACGAATATACAATAAATTTAAAAACAAACTACCTTAGCTGGGGCAGAGAATATTCTCTTGTTGCTACTAAAGATGGACAAAGTATAGATGAAGGCACTTGCATTGTTAAAAAAAACTTAGCCAAAAACATTGTATTTTATTTTTTATATATGAAAAAACAATTATTTAA
This sequence comes from Isotricha sp. YL-2021b, assembly GCA_023805745.1. Classification (NCBI taxonomy): domain Eukaryota; phylum Ciliophora; class Litostomatea; order Vestibuliferida; family Isotrichidae; genus Isotricha; species Isotricha sp. YL-2021b. Next base: position 60,276 of record JAJJKW010001481.1, on the reverse strand, counting down.
AAATTTAATGAAAAGAAATCATATTCAGGAATAAAAAGAAGCAGATTTGCAAATGCAAATCCGCTTCTTTTTTTAATTTGATTAATTATACAACGGAGCAAGTTTCTTTTCTTGCTGAGGTATTACACCTTCCGTAATTGATTGATATACTCTGTAATCAATTACAGGGAAGCAGTTATCAATGCTTTCAATTTCTTTAAGTTTAGCATCATCAATATTACCGCTTTCAATCATATCAGCAATTAAGCTGAATCTGTCAACGTGCTCATTGAATCTGTCTGTTGCATAATCTTTAGCCTGCCATGTTGTTATCAGGAACGGCCAATCTGACGATTGAAGTAACAGGTTTTCTCTTGCTAACTGATTCAATGCTCTGTGAAGAAGCTTATCTTCAGGAATTTCTGAGTGAGCATCAACAATTGCACACATACGTTTTTCGCAAGAGTGAATAATCGGCCACATCCATTCTGTCAAATGATTTTGCCATACATAGAAGTGTCCGCCTTGTCCCCAAGATGATTCAGGGATTTGGATAGCTTCTTTCGGAGGATACTTAGTTACGTATTCTCCTGCAGTCATTCTTTCAACCTCCGGCAGGTAAGTGTGGAATTTCTTTATAACCTGTTTAATAAATTCAATACCTTCAAACCACCAATGACCATATAATTCTGTATCAAATGATACCATAACAAGCCCTTCTTTACCTGCTGCTTTCTTGTAATCATTGAGCAAGTGGTAAATAAGAGTTGTGTAGTGGTCTGAGTTTTCGTTAACCTTGTTAAATGCCAATACCGGATCGTATAACATCTTGTCGCCTAAATCGGTTGTAGGTGATGTAATTCTCCAATAGTGCATACCTGATTTATCGTCACGTTTGTGGAATTCTCTGAAGCAGCCGTCACCGGGGTATCCGTCAGCTGCTGACCATACCTGATAGCTTGCTCTGTCATTTCTGCCCATAACAGCTACTTGCGCATCAGGCAGCCAATATGCAGAATAAGTATCATATCCTGTTTTTGGTCTGTCAGGAAGCGGAATATATTCAATATTACCGTAAACACCGATTACACGTCTATTTCCTATTGAGTTACCGCCTTCAATTACATGAGAATCAGTAAAGAAGTAATGAATATCATTGTTTTGAAGAGTAACTTCAATAGCCGGTCTCCAATGTTTTTTACCGTCTTTTCCTACATATTCATAACCTTGTCTGTATGCACATTCAGGTAACCAAGCTCCCATTGCCTTTTTGCCGAACAGCCTTTCAGTTGTATCCTGACCGACTTTAAATTGAGCGTTCAGGTTACTGTCAGTTGCAAGAAGCGGTGAAAAACCGTGAGTTGCACCTGATGTAGTAATTTCAATACATTCTAAATCTTGGTATTTTTTGAAGTATTTTATAAGATTTTTTTCGTATTTGTTTACAAAATCATCTCTTAATTTATTCCACAAGTCAAAATAATATTTTGCCAAGTATTTTAAATGTTGTGAATGAGCGACTTTAGGATTAGGATATCTGTCCAAATCTTTAGCAACAGCTGCAATTTGTGCATCAATGTATTTAACAAATCCGTTTTGCAAGTGTTCATCATTCAATTGTTCAGCAAGTATTGGTGTTATACCTACTGTTAATTTTGCTTTTATGCCTTCGTCATACAATTCAGATATTGCATTAAGAAGCGGTACATATGTTTCTGCCATACATTCATAGAGATTTTCTTCTCCGAAAGGCCACATACCTGCCTTTCTGTAGTATGGAAGGTGGCTGTGTAACATAAACACGAATTGTCCTACTGACATATTTGCCTCCATTCGTTTCTCTCGCGTTTGAACAATCATAAAAATTATTACAATTATTCAATATATATTTTTACATTACTATTTATACCATGATTTCACAAAAAAAGTAACTCTTTAGTATTAATTAAACGGAATAATGTTACAAATGTTTACTATATTATACGCCACGTTAGACCAAAAGCCAGATGATATAAGGTTTATATAAAAATAATGATTGTAAAAAATACAATTATCCGATAGTAAACATCCAATTATTATTAACGGAACAAACCGTGCAAAAATCTGTTTCTGCTGATACACATTTTGAATAATCTTTAAAGGACGAGCCCATTCTTCCTCTGTAATCATTTGATAAAAACGGACAAGAATATACGCCGTTTTGGGTAAGAATTCTTCCGTTCATACAGTCTGTCTTTTTTGCTGTATAAACAGTATCGGCATCATTGTGAACAGGGTATGAAATGTTTATTTGTATATCAGTGTTTGTTATTTCTTTTTCTTCAAAAATTTTTCTAAAGTTTTCTTTTATTACAATATCACTTAAACCATAAAAATTTTGAACAGATAATACCGAAGTAAAATTGTATCTGCATAATGTTTTAAGTGCGGATATTGTTTGCCTGAAATGTCCTCTGTATTTTACTTTATCACTTTCCTGTTCATCAAAATGCGCAAGAGAAAGCCTGAAAAAAATTTGATTGTGACTGACATTTTCATCACCTTCATCTTCTACTTTTTTCAAAAATCTGATTTTTTTCTCATTCAAAAAACTTGAGTTAGTACATATACAAACATTACATCTTTTAAGACAAAGTCTTAATATAGCATTAAAGTCCGGATGAGTCATTGGCTCACCGCCGGTTAAATATATACATTCCAAATCATTTTCTTTAATATCAGCCAAAGCTTCTCTAATTTTTTCAATCGGTAAAAAATCTTTTATTTTTTTTGATACCGGAAAATCAATATAACACCCGCTGCATCTTTGGTTACAATTCTTTGCCGTCAGTTCGATGAACAAATTATTTAATTTCTCCATTTTATAAACCGGAGCTGTACAAATACTCATAAACACTCTCTCCTATTTAGCTTGTATTAACAAAATTTACATGAGCATTGTAATTAAAATAAAAATTAAAAAAATCATCAAACCGGCTAAATAAAAATACCCGATAAGGTTAAATTAATCAAAAAAATCGATGAATTGTGCATTTAAACATGCGAAAAAACCGCTCAAAAAGAGCGGTTTTTTATTCTTTATATTTACCTCTTTACCCCTACTTGATATTTGAATAAGTCCAAGCATCAAAAGTCGGAGTTTCTGATATATTAAGTTCTTTTTTCTTTTCGCCGGCAGAAGTATCGTCGTGTGCAATCGGAGCATACAATCTGTTATAGTATTCTATAACCATTCTGTCAGAGTTAAAGTAAGCTTCAGAAGTTCTTATTGCCTGACGCATTAATCTTGCCCACTCTTCTTTGTCTTTATAGTATGTAGGAATGATACGTTTTTCAATAATTTCCATTACACACTTATGGTCTTGCCAATGTCTTTCTTCCCAAGGCATATCGTCATCAAGTCCCGGATATTCAACCGTGTAACCGTTTATACCGTCAAATGTACCTTCTACAGTCCAACCGTCATATATTGACAAGTGAAGAGCACCGTTCATATTTGCTGACATACCGGAAGTTCCTGATGCTTCAAACGGTCTTAGAGGTGTATTTAACCAAATATCGGAACCTCTTTTTAACATACCTGATAATTGAAGTTCATACCCCGGAAGAACAACAACGTTCTTTAATGAGTGAGAACGATTTAACAACTTGTTAAACATTTCTTTACCCATAACATCATCCGGATGGAACTTACCTGCAAAAATAATCTGAACTTTATCCTCATTAAGCAGTCTTCCGATTCTGTCTTTGTCCATAAGTATTAACCATGCACGTTTGTAATCGGCAAATCTTCTTGCCCAAGTGATTGTTAATACATCCGGATTAAATCTTTTACCTGCTACGTTTGCAATATATTTAAAGAGTTCTGACTTCATTTCACGTTTAACTTCGAGAAGTTTTTGCGGATCATTTTGTGCCAAAGCAACTCTCTTATCCTGCCAATAATGCAGGTTAACAGCATTTGTAATAGCTCTAATCGGGCATCTGTCTTCAACCCATTCCCACATTTTGTTTGCTACCAAACCGTGAAGCTGAGAAACTGCGTTTGCAATTCTTGACATTCTTAACGCTGCAACCGTCAAGGAGAAGTTTTCTCCGCCAAGTTCAATCGCCTTATCTCTGGACGCACCAGCAAAGAAACCGCCTTCCATAAGTGTATCAACCCAATGAACTTCGTTACCTGCTGCAACAGGAGTGTGAGTTGTAAATACGGTTTTCTTTCTTACTTCTTCCAAATTACCTTTGTACTGTCTTAAAAGTTCAAACGCTGCAGGAAGTGCATGACCTTCATTCATGTGAATAACATCAAACTTGTATCCTGCCGCTTGAAGAACTCTGATACCCGCTATACCTAAAATTGTTTCCTGAGCAATTCTTATTCTTTCATTTCCGTCATAAAGCCTGTGAGAAATACTCTTAGCCCAATCACTGTTGCCTTCAATATCTGTTGTCAGTAAATAAACAGGACAAGTACCGAACAAGTCCGGATTTACCTTGAATGCTTTTACTTTAACATTTTCGCCAAAAGTACCGACTTCGACAGTAATGCCGGTATCTTCAAGATAATCATAATACTTCCTAATATATGCTACTTCTACATTTCCTGAATGATCAATTCGCTGATCATAATAACCATATGACCAAAGCATAGTAACACCGACCATCGGCATTTGTAAGTATCCTGCTGATAACATATGTGAACCGGCTAAGAAACCCAAGCCGCCTGAATATGTACTTAAAGACTGATCCATTGCTATTTCCATAGAGAAATAAGCTACATTCGGTAATGTCATAATTTTATCCTTCTTATTATTGTGTACTACTAAAGAACTATAAAAGTCTATCATACATTTTATCAATTATATATACTTTTATCAACTTTTATATAATAAATCACAAAGATTTACTTTTCACATACATCTAAAGTTCAAATATATTGCTCTTTTCGCTGATGTTAATTTTTGTTACAAACTAATCCTTTCGGATTAGTTACATGTAGTTATGACAAATATATTATGTTTAGCTATCATATGCAAAGCTTTTTAAATTTACTTTTTATCTGCCACATGATAATATAATTAAAAGTATTTTAAAGAGGTAAGAAATGATTGTTGCCGAATACATTATAAAAAGGCTTGAAGAACTCGGGGTAAATGAGTTTTTCGGATTCCCCGATGACTATAATATTAATATTATTTATGAAATAGAGAAAAGCAAAAATACTCGATTCATTAGCTGTACAAGTCCTCAAAATGCAGGCTATGCAGCTGACGGATACGCAAGAGTAAGAGGATATGGTGCGCTTGTAACCTCATACGGAACGGGAGAACTCTCAGCAATTAATGCAATTGCCGGTTCTATGGCGGAAAATGTACCTGTATTCCATATTGTAGGACTTCCTTCTACCGATTTTACAGATAACGAAACATTAATCCATCATAACTTTCAAAATGTTAATTATCAGAATTTTATTAATGCCTCTAAATCAGTAACGGAATCATATGCATTTCTTACAAAAGATAACTCAAAATTAGAAATTGACAGGCTTTTAAAAACTATGGTCCGGGAGAAAAAGCCTGTTTATGCTGCAATCCCCGAAGACATTGCTCAAATGGAAATATCAGACAGAGTTATCTCTTATGATTGGATTAGTGACCGAAATACTTTAGATGAAGTTTCCTCTAAAATTGCAGATAAAATTAAAAACTCTCAAAAACCTATTATTTTAGGCGACGTACTCATAAAAAGATTTGATGCGGAAATTGAGTTCAAAGAATTTGCGGAAAAAACAGGCCTTCCTGTCACAAACTTCCTAATGGGTACAAATATTATAAACATGGAAGCCGATAATTATATTGGCGGATACTATGGTAATATTCGTAATCCAATCGTACAAAAGTATATTGAAGAAACCGACTGTCTTATTGCGGTAGGAACAATTTATAGTGATATAAACTCTTTCGGACAAATTTTGCCATATGACATCAACAACCATATTGCAATCTATGGAAATTACGTCTATATAGAAGGAAAACGATATGACAATGTAAAAATGTCAGAAGTTCTTGAAGCCGTAACAAATTTGACAGAAACCAAAAATACAGAGTTCAACAAATCTAATATCGGAATCAAATATTTGGATTCAGGAGAAACAAAACTCAGTTCATCGTTCTTGTTTGCAAGAATACAGGATTTTATAAAAGATAATGACATTATTTTTGCAGACATGGGTACGTCTGTTTTTGGTGTTTCTCAAATGAAAATGCCGGAAAGTGTTGATTTTCAAACACAAGCACTGTGGTGTTCAACAGGCTGGGCAACTCCTGCAATATTAGGAGCCTGTCTTGCAAAACCGCAATCAAGAGTTCTGCTTATATCGGGTGAAGGAGCCCACCAACAAACGGCTGTTGAAATTGGAAATCTTATAAGATACGGAGTTAAACCGATTGTTATTATTATAAATAACAAAAGTTACGCATCAGAAAAAATATTTTCTAAAAATTTGATTAATGATAATATTATGCAAATGAATTATGCAAAATTTGCAAGAATTTTTGACGGAGACATTTGGGCTACAAAAGTTACAACCTCGGAGGATTTTGACAAAGCTCTTCGTGTTACACAGATTATGAACAAGCTTTGTTACATTGAAGTTTGTATTGACAGTACGGATGCTCCGATGTCATCAAAAGAACTTATAAGACATTTGGGAGAACTTCTGCATAATAATAAAATTCCTGAAACAAATATAAATAATGTGTATGGAAGTATTGACGACATAATATTGCAGCCTTCGGAAGAAAACATAGAATATGAAACGGTTGTGCATAAAGCTTTTAGTGAAGAATTGACGGAAAATGAGGAGTAAGGCTATGGGTAATCTGTTTGTAATATCAGGTTCATCGGGTGTCGGAAAAGGCACGGTAATAAATGAATTTTTACGCAAACATCCTGAGTTCAGGTTATCGATTTCCTGCACAACAAGAGGAAAACGTGAAGGGGAAGAAAATGGTGTCAATTATTTCTTTCTGTCAAAAGAAGAGTTTAAATCTTGTATTGATAATAATGAATTTTTGGAATGGGCTGAGTTTTCCGGAAACTATTACGGAACAAAAAAAGAGTTTGTGGAAAAATGTTTGGCAAACGGTGAAAATTTGATTTTGGAAATTGATACAAAAGGCGCATTAAATGTAAAAAAACTCATGCCGGAAGCCCGCTTAATTTTTATTGCCCCGCCATCAATAGATGAGCTTGAAGCACGCCTGAGAGGCCGTCATACAGAAACTGAAGAAGCTATTCAAAAACGACTTGCTTCAATAAAATCTGAAATAGAAAACTCCAAAAAGTACGATTACGTTGTTATAAACGACACAGTTGAAAATGCAGTAAGAAAAATTGAAGAAATAACGGTGTAAAGGGGTAAATATAATCATTGTAGTGCGTATAAATACACCATAGACCTGAATTACATTAGAACTTTAAAATCCAAGTCGTCATTCTGAGGACAGTATTAATTTTTGTCCGAAGAATCTCAAAAACTATAAACAATTATAGCGATTCTTCGCACTTCGTTTAGTAAAATATAAAATCTTCAAAACATTCTGCTCAGAATGACATGAAGTTTTGTCACAGTACAGGGATAAATAGTAGTACGTATAAATACACATTGTTTAATTATTCAGCAAGACTGTATATAATAATATTATTTCTTCTCTATTTTCTTTTCACTTTTGGTAATAATTAATTTATCATTATCCATAGTATATTTAACCATATCTGTTTCGGGATTTACATCAAGAAAACCAAGCATTGTCGCATTAATGCTTAATGCCCAGCCATTTCCGTTTCTCATTAGTTTTCTATCTATTGCCATAACTTTTAACCTTACATTGTCATTGACAATATCATACTTATTGTATATGATATTTTCTAATCTGACTAAATATGGTTAAATGTATGTATTAGGAATTACACAATGGCAAAAATGTTTAAATTATTAGAAAATGAACTTGATACACTCAATGCTTCATTGAGTCACACAAGGGCATGTATAAAGAATGTTGAAACACTTGCAGACTACATCTTAGAAGATGATGACAGAAGTAAATATACGTTGGAAATGATTTCTATAACAGAAAAAATATCGCAATATATGTTTGGCATGGATTTAAAAATAGAATCAGAACAAGAATACATAGAACAAACAAAAAAGAAAATAGCAGATTTGTTTTATTCTTAATAGCTTTAAGGTCGTCTTTTGACGCACCGAAAAAATTGTATTTACCCCTTACCCCTTACCCTTAAAATACTGTTTTAAATATTGTCCTGTATATGATTTTGGATTTTTGGAAACCTCTTCCGGCGTGCCACAGGCAACGACTTCTCCGCCGGCTTCACCGCCTTCAGGTCCGAGGTCAATTACATAATCAGCTATTTTGATTAAATCCAAATTGTGTTCAATGATTAAAATAGTATTACCGTTATCTGCAAGCTGTTGGATAATTTTAATCAGTTTATCCAGGTCGTACCAGTGCAGACCTGTTGTCGGCTCATCAAGAAGATAAAGAGTTTTTCCTGTCGCACGTTTATTAAGTTCAGAAGCAAGTTTGATTCTCTGAGCTTCACCGCCTGATAGAGTAGTTGCGCTTTGTCCGAGTTTAATATAATCAAGTCCGACATCATTAAGGGTTTTAAGCTTGTTTGCAATCTGAGGTATGTTTTCAAAGAACTCATAAGCTTCTTTTACGCTCATTTCCAATACATCTGATATAGTTTTACCTTTGTATTTTACTTCGAGCGTTTCATTATTGTACCTTTTTCCCTTACAAACATCACATTTTACATAAACATCGGAGAGAAAGTTCATCTCTATTTTTAAAACACCGTCACCCTGACAGGCTTCGCATCTTCCGCCTTTTACATTAAAGCTGAATCTTCCGGGTTTGTACCCTCTCATTTTTGCTTCATTTGTTTTTGCGTAAAGTTCACGGATAGACGTAAATACATCAGTATAAGTTGCAGGGTTTGACCGTGGTGTTCTGCCGATTGGCGACTGGTCAATATCAATAATCTTATCAAGATTTTCAAACCCTAAAATCTCTTCAACACCCTGAGGTTTAGGTTTATTTTTTCTGAGTTTGTGAACAGCGTATTCATAAATCAAATCCTGCATCAGTGTTGACTTACCTGAACCTGAAACACCTGTCAGAACAACAATTTTCCCAAGCGGAATATCTATATCAATATTTTTGAGGTTATTTCTGAAAGCATTTCTTACCTGAAGAAAAGCACCGTTACCTTCTCTTATTTTTTTTGGTACCAGAATATTTTTTTCACCGCTCAGATATTTTCCGGTAAGAGATTCTTTACACGCAATTATATCATTTACTCCTCCTTGAGCGATTACATTACCTCCGTTAATACCTGCTTTCGGACCGATATCGACAATATAATCAGCATTTCTTATTGTGTCTTCATCGTGCTCTACAACAATAAGAGAATTACCCATATTTCTAAGTCTCATAAGAGTTTTTATAAGCCTGTCATTATCCCTTTGATGCAAACCTATTGAAGGTTCATCAAGAACATAAAGAACTCCTGAAAGACCGCTTCCTATCTGCGTAGCAAGTCTTATTCTCTGCGCTTCGCCGCCTGATAATGTTCCTGAAGCTCTTGCAAGGTTTAGGTAACTTAGTCCGACATCGCACAAGAATTTTAATCTTGCACGAAGTTCGTCTAATATCTGTTTACCTATTGCCATCTGAAAATCTGTTAAAGTAGCATACAAATCTGTTGTAAACTCTAACGCTTTATCAATCGGCATCATACAAAACTCATGTATATTAACCCCGTTTATCTTAACCGCAAGCGGGAAAGGTTTAAGCCTTGCTCCTCCGCATTCTTCACACGGAGTTGTAATCATATATTTTTCAATCTCTGTTTTCCAATATTCGCTTTCAATATTATAATGCTTCATCAGAAACGGAATTACACCGATAAACTTTTGCAGATTATTTCTGTACCTGTGAGAACCAAACTCTCTTATTCTCATGGGTATTCTTTCTTCGCTTCCGTAAAGAATAATATTTTGATGTTCTTGGGGTAAATCTTTAAACGGAATGTCGTAGTCTATATTATACGCTAGCTTAACTGCTTTTAAAACATCTTCATAATAAGAAGTAGAGGATTTGCTCCAGGGGTAAATAGCACCCTCGTTAATTGATTTACTTTTATCAGGAACCACAAGGTCAGGGTCAATTTTGAAATCAAAACCCAAACCGTCACACTTCGGACACGCACCATAAGGAGCATTAAATGAAAATATCCTTGGTGTAAGTTCCTCAAAACTTAAATTACAATCGGGACAGGCAAGTTTTTCGCTGTAAATTATTTCTTCCCCACCGACAACATCAATATTTGTTACTCCGTCTGCTTTTTTTAGCGCTATCTGTACAGAATCAGCTATTCTTGATTTAGCCTCGGGTTTAACTACAACTCTGTCTATTACAACCGATATTGTATGTGATTTTGTCTTAGCTAATTTTATCTCGTCTTCATCAAGATTATAAACCTCTCCGTCAACTTTTACTCTTACAAAACCTTCCTGTCTTAACTCCTCAAATAAAGATTGATATTCCCCTTTTTTACCCTTTACTATAGGCGCAAGTATCTGAATCTTTGTACCTTCGGGTAAATTTAAAATACTGTTTACTATCTCATCAATAGTCTGCGGCTTAATCGGTTTCCCGCACTTTGGACAATACGGAGTACCTATCCTTGCATACAAAAGTCTTAAATAATCATATATCTCCGTAACAGTTCCGACAGTTGAACGCGGATTGTTGCTTGTCGACTTCTGATCAATTGAAATTGCAGGTGTAAGCCCGTCTATATAATCAACTTCCGGCTTATCCATCTGCCCCAAGAATTGTCGTGCGTACGTAGAAAGACTTTCTATATATCTTCTTTGTCCTTCTGCAAAAATTGTATCAAACGCAAGCGAACTCTTACCCGAACCCGAAACTCCCGTAAATACTACAAGCTCGTTTTTCGGAATCTCAAGCGATACATTTTTGAGGTTATGCTCCCTCGCTCCCTTTATTGTAATCTTGTCTGTCATAGTAATATTATATTACAGTATAAAATAATTTTCTTCCAATTCGAAAATTTTATTAATCTCTCAGTTTTGCAAACTTTGTATTGGCATAAAAATATTTCAAAATCTGATATCCGTTATATCCTCTCTTTGCGAGATTATTTGCACCGTATTGGCTCATCCCGACACCATGTCCGTGCTTTTTTATACCGTCATCAAACGACGGAACTGATTTTATAAACGGCAAATCCTGCAGCCAAACCTGACCTGCACTCCTTGTTTGACCTCCGGCTGATGCAGAATAATATGCAGGAACTATTTTCCCCTGACACACAAGAACAATACCTTCGGTATCACTCACCGCCTGATTTGTTTTGGCTGTTTCTGCGGAAGCTCCACCATACGCCTGATCCTCGGGAGTATCTTTTAAGTCATATCCGTATTTGCCCCTTTTTCCGAGATTAGCTAAAGCATAACTTCTTGCTGCAATTGCCTGAGCCTTATGTGCTTCAATTTCCCAACCGGAAGGCATCTCAGAAGGAACTACACCTTGAATATAATCTTCAAGAGGTAAATCATTCATTACGGTCAGAGAACCGTTATCATTTATAACTTTAAAATGTCCTCTGTACCATTTGCGCTTTACACTCACAAAACCGTTCTCTTCAGGTTTTATAACTATTTTGTTCGTTTTAATTTTTCTGTACTGGCCGTCAATTTTTATGGCAATCATATCGTTATGGTACGGTTTAAACTCATAACCCTTCATCTCATCCATAACATAGAGAAGTTTGTTTGTTTTTACATCAATTATCTCTGCAGGAGTTGATGCACCTATATACGTTCTGCCAACATGAGTCTGAAGCCCGATTTTAATCGCAAAACAAGGCATCATAAAAAATATGTACGCTAGTATTAAAATTGCAACTCTTCTCATCCCCATAAGAGTATTATACATCAAAATTTTTGAACTATATATTACTATAAAGATTACACTATAAATCCGTCATGCTGAGCGTTAGCGAAGTATCTCAATAACTATAACAATTAATTAGATTCCTCGGGCTAAAATGGTTATCACCCTCAGAATGACAGACTATATTTGCTCTTCTTCTTTATTCTTTTCTATTGTCTGTGGTTTTGTTTTTATGCTTATAAAACTTAAAACCAACATGATGATAATAAGAACTGCAATATAGAGAAAATAGTTTTGCAAAGTTCCCGTAAAATACGTAGCAATAGCTCCGCCGCCTATTGCGCAAAGAGTTAAAACAGCCACCGTTTTTTTCTGAGATAAACCGGCATTAAGGAGTTTATGGTGAATGTGCTCAGCGTCAGCAACGAAAGGTGATTTACCTTTCATAATTCTTCTTATGCTAGAAAAAGTTATATCTATAATCGGTACCGCCAAAACCAAAAACGGAAGCAAAACGGCTAGGGCTGCACCTTTCATAACACCTGCTATTGATAATGTTGCAAGTAAAAACCCTGAGAACAAAGCTCCCGAATCACCCATAAATATTTTTGCCGGATTAAAATTATAAGTCAAAAACGCAAGCATTGAACCTGCAAGAATAAATGCAATCAGTGCCGTCACAGAAGGATTAGGACTCATTGCCGCCGCGATTAAAGCAAGTGTAATTGAGCTTACTGTAATAACAGAGCCGGCAAGTCCGTCAACTCCGTCAATAAAATTAACTGCATTTGATATTCCCGCAATCCACAAAACTGTTATAGGATAAGATAAAATACCCAATTGTAACGGTGCGCCGCCAAACGGATTGAATATTGTATCTATCTGAACACCCAAAAGATACACAATTGTTGCCACAGCAAGCTGTATAAATAACTTAAATTTGGCATTCAAATTGTATATGTCATCTATCAAGCCTAACAAAAACATCAAAGAACCGCCTAAAAGGATTCCTGAAAGTAAGCTTCCGTAAGGATAATAACTCAGCAAAACCAACACCAGAAATGTCAACATTGCGCTTGTCCAAATCGCAACTCCGCCTAATCTTGATACAGGGACTTTGTGTATTTTTCTTTCGTTTGGCAAATCGACAAGTCCTTCTTTTTGAGAAAACTCAATTACCATAGGTACTACAAACACACCTATAAGGTATGAAATAAAAGCTCCGATTATATGCGCATGTGTTAGTTTTATAATCATAATATCCTTTTGTTTTTATTTTGGCAGATATCAAGATGATACCCACCCGCATTTCTAACTTTTTCTTACGAAAATCTAAGAACTGCACCCTCCCTGATTAGGGAGGGGTGGGGCGGGTATTTTCCCGTAAGGGAAATTGAACCTTTAATTTTTACCCGTCTGCTCTCATTTTATGACAAAGGGGTAAATGAATAAATCTTTGTTGCCAATAATTGTAAATTTTTGTAACAAAATGCTAAAAAACCCCTAAAGTTTTTCAAAAATATGCCGATAACAAAACATGTAAGATTATGTATTAACTCAAGAAAGGAGTATACAAATGTGCCCATGGTTTCCAAGAATACACAAACCGCAACCTCATTATAATCCTAACGGATATAATAACGGTATGTTCAATACCACATTTAACTTTAACAGTGCAACTAGTTTAGCACAATTTGGTCCTATGTTTAACCAAGTTAAAAACATTTTGGAACAATTCAATATTTTTGACTACGATAAAGAAGGACAAAAGGGTGTTATTGACGCTAGCGAGGCTAACCATTTAAAAGGCAGTGCATTTTTTGTCGAAGAAGGAATGACAAAGGAAGAATTCATAAGAAAAAATGCTCAGATTTGGGAAGCTACTCATCCAAATGAATTTAACGTTCCGGGTTATATAAGACCAAATTTGTCCGATTCTGTCAGTAATGTTGTTAAAAGAATGATAGAAAACGGTGAATTTGATGCAAAAAAAGACATGATAATGGAAAAAGCTGCATATTTTAACAAAGAAACATTAGAACTTGTTAAATCAAAACTTTCTCCCGAAGAACAAGCAAAAGTACAAGAAAGTTGGGAGCATTTTAATAATGCGTTATCTGTAACACCACAAGAAAATCAAATGGATGCTGAAGCAGAAGAATATACTAAGAAAGCCATAGCAGAAACAGAAAGACAGCGTATTATTGATAGAGCAAAAGAAAATGGTGTTAAACTTTCTGAAGAAGAAATACAGGGTTTAAGTAATGAAGATTTAAACGGAGTAGTGGAAACTAAAATATCAATAATAAAATCAGAGCAAGCAATGAGAGATAATGCAAAGAAAATTACACCAAATTTCGGTTTAGAATAATTTTATTGAACAGATTTAAAAAACATAGGCAAAGCAATAGCTTTGTCTATGTTTTTTTAAATTATATTTACCCCTTTACCCTTAGTACAACGGATATTTTTTGCAAAGCTTTAGAGAATCTTGTCTTAAAGCACCAAGTTTTGCATCATCGTCAGAGTTTTTGATAGCTTCCGCAATAATTCTTGCGACTTCCTTCATATCATCTTCTTTAAACCCTCTTGTTGTCATAGCCGCAGCGCCGAGTCTGATACCTGAGGTTACAAACGGACTTTGAGGGTCATTCGGAACTGTGTTTTTGTTTGCAGTAATACCAACTCTTTCCAGTACGTTTGCCATATCTTTACCGGTTTTACCTGTTTTTCTAAGGTCTAACGTCATAAGGTGGTTTTCTGTCATACCGCCTACTATATCAAGACCGTTATCAAGTAAGCCTTCTGCCATAGCCTTAGCATTAGCAACAACCTGATGAGCATATTCTTTAAATGAAGGTTGAAGTGCTTCTTTCAAGGCAACCGCTTTACCTGCAATAATGTGTTCCAAAGGTCCTCCCTGAATACCGGGGAATACCGCTTTATCAATTGCTGCAGCGTATTCTTCATCACACATAATTATACCGCCACGAGGCCCTCTCAAAGTCTTGTGAGTTGTCGTAGTAACAATTTGAGCGTATCCTGCAGGGCTTGGGTGAGCTCCTCCTGCAATCAAACCTGCAATATGTGCAATATCAGCCATTAAAATTGCACCGACTTCATCTGCAATCTCTCTAAAGCGTTTAAAATCAATAACCTTAGAATAGTTACTTGCACCGCAGATTATAAGTTTCGGTTTGCACTCAAGAGCCAAATCTCTGACATTATCGTAATCAATACAACCGTTAGAATCTATACCGTACTGAGTTACATTAAAATACATGCCTGAGAAGTTTACCGGCGAACCGTGACTAAGGTGGCCGCCATTAGATAAATCCATACTCAAAACACTATCACCCGGTTTAAGAAGAGCAAAGAATACTGCCATATTTGCCTGTGCGCCAGAATGCGGCTGAACATTAGCGTGGTCCATGTGGAAAAGTTCACACGCTCTTTTTTGTGCAAGTTCTTCAATCTTATCAATAACTTCACACCCGTTATAATAACGTTTATGAGGCTTTCCTTCAGCATACTTGTTGGTCAAAACACTTCCGCAAGCCTGCATTACAGCTCTTGAAGTAAAATTTTCACTTGCTATAAGTTCTATTGTGCTCTGTTGTCTTTCAAGTTCTTCATCTATATATTGAGCGACTTCACTATCTGTCTCTCTGACTTTGTTTAAATCCATATTTTCCTCCCTCATAAATATATTCAATTATATTTTATATTACGTATTAAGTAAATTTTTGTTACATATTGATAATTTATTAACAAATTATATTTTTACGTTGTTTATAAACTATATAAGGAATTAAAAATGAAAATTCAAGCTATATCAAACAAATTTTATAATATTAATACAAACAAGCATCACGATTCAGAAAAGAATTTACAAAAAATAACATCTCTTCCCGTTTCATATCCTGCGAATTACTATACAACTTCATTCAAAGGACTAAACTTGAATAAAATGTACGAAGAATACAACTGGTACATTAGGAAAGACAACATTCCTGCAATCAAATCATTTTTAAAAATGGTTGCACCTAAAGAAGAAATGGAAGCTTTTTTAACACATATTCTTGAGACAAAAGACAGAAGTTATGAACTTATTGACAGTATCGTTTCTATGCCGAGAGAATCCATGAATATACTAAACGCACTGGGAGAAAAAATTGGCACATACTCTAAAATATTAATGCCGTTTTCACCGGATAATCCTTATAATCAGGCATACACAAGATATATTGAAGAAAAATACAATCGCAGCTGTCTTATAGATTTACTAAAAATAAGACCGGATTGGAGCGAACAAGTTCTGCTTAAAAAATACCAAAGCAAATTCGGCGACACTAATCTTAAAATAGGCAAAATTCCAAAACACATACCAAAAGAACATTTGAATATAATTTTACCGTATATGAAATCAAAAACAGATATAGGTATAAAAAAAAGAAAGAATATTGAAGATTTGGTTTTAGACGGAAAAACATACCAGTTTCTGTACTATACGGAAGGAAAATCAAGCAAATACGTGTTTAGAGTAACAATACCTTCTGTTGCAAAAACATACATAATAAAAATGGATTCGCCCGAAAAAAGAAGTATGGATGCACCGTTTTCGCTGGGTACACTTGCAAAAATTGACGGTTATTTAACACTCAACAGAAGCCGTAACAGCGCTCCTTTATGTTATTATGACCACGAAAACAACTTTTCTATATACAAATACATTGAGCACGCACACGTTGACGGACCTACAAATAATTTAACAATCATTAAAAAACACCTTCCTGATTTTAAGGCTTTGGGATTAGACTATAATGACACTGTAGGTTACAAAAACTTTTTTACATTAAACGAAAAATCAATAGATACTCATTATCAAATGGAAGGGTTTGAAGAAGCGTTGAAAAAAGATGAATGGATATCGGTCGATAATGATCACGTAACGTTCAGCAACCGTTTTCAGCCAAGTGTAAACGGATACCATAAATCATTACCTAACGCCATGGGAATGTTTTTCTAGGTGTAAAGGGGTAAAGGGGTAAATATATAAATAAAAAAGAGGCTTTTGAGCCTCTTTTTTGTTTATTATTGTTAAGCCTAAACCCCGACCGGTTCTTCTTTTGCATGACCTTCTTTTCGTTCGAAGACAAGTTTTTCTTTGCCTTCGCCTTCCGAACTGTCAAGTTTCAAAAGAATCGTATCGCCCGGCTGATAAGCATTACCCAAGATTTCTTCAGCAAGCTGGTCTTCAATTTTTCTCTGAATAAGTCTTCTGAGAGGTCTTGCACCGTATGCTTCATTATAACCGTCTTTTGCTAGATAATCCTTAACTTCATCGGTAACTTCGATAGAAAGTTCTCTTTCAGATAATCTCTTGAACAAATCTTTCATCATCAAATCAACAATTTGTCTGATTTCTTCCTTGCTCAAGTGAGAGAACACGATAATGTCATCAATACGGTTCAGGAATTCAGGTCTGAATGCCTTTTTAAGTTCTTCATTAACAGTATCTTTGAGTTTTTCGTATTTATCTTTTTTAGCATCATCAGATGAAGCCGAGAAACCAAGTTTACCCTGAGTTGTAATCATACTTGCACCAACGTTTGATGTCATAATTATGATTGTATTTTTAAAGTTAATATGTTTACCCTTAGCATCTGTTAAACGTCCGTCATCAAGGATTTGAAGAAGGATGTTGAATACATCCGGGTGAGCTTTTTCGATTTCATCGAAAAGAATAACCGAATAAGGTTTCTTTCTGACAAGCTCTGACATATGTCCGCCGTCATCATAACCAACATACCCCGGAGGCGAACCTATAAGTTTTGCGGTAGAATGTTTTTCCATAAACTCAGACATATCTACACGAATCATATTGTCTTCACTTCCGAACACCGCTTCTGCCAAAGCTTTTGCAAGTTCTGTTTTACCGACACCGGTAGGACCTGAGAAAATAAAGCTTCCGATTGGTCTGTTTGGTGATTTTAACCCGACTCTTGCACGTCTGATTGCTTTAGATATTGCAATAACTGCATCGGATTGACCGATAACTCTTGCGTGAAGAGTATCTTCAAGTCTCATAAGTCTTTCTGATTCACCCTCTGTTAACTTAGTAACAGGAACACCTGTCATTGTTGCAATAACTTGTGCAACATCATCTTCCGTAACGGTAGGTTTATTTGCATCATTTTGTCTGCGCCAATTTTCAGAAACCTCTCTGATTTTATCCTTCATATTAGCTTCATCATCACGCAATGCAGATGCTCTTTCAAATTCCTGATTGCTTATAGCTTCTGCTTTTTCCTTCATAATAGCTTTAAGCTCTTTATCAAGCTCTTTACCTTCGGGAGAAAGCGTGCAAACTTTCAGTCTGACTTTTGAAGAAGCTTCATCGATTACATCAATAGCTTTGTCCGGTAAAAATCTGTCATTTATATATTTGCTTGAAAGTTTTGCTGCTGCAACAATTGCTTCATCAGAAATATTCAGATTGTGATGTTCTTCATATTTTGATTTTAAACCTCTTATAATTTCTATTGTTTCTTCAATAGAAGGCTCTTCAATAATTACGGGTTGAAAACGTCTTTCAAGAGCAGAATCTTTTTCAACGTATTTTCTGTACTCATCAGAAGTTGTTGCACCAATAACCTGAAGTTCGCCTCTTGAAAGAGCAGGCTTAAGAATGTTAGCCGCATCAATTGCACCTTCTGCAGCACCTGCACCAATAAGAGTGTGCATTTCATCAATTACAAGAATAACATTTCCTGCCTGTCTGATTTCGTCCATAATCTTTTTAAGACGCTCTTCAAATTCGCCTCTGTATTTTGTACCTGCAATAAGCAAGCCCATATCAAGCTGAATAATTTTCTTATCTTCCAAAATATCAGGAACTTCATTGTTAACGATTCTTATAGCAAGACCTTCTGCAACCGCTGTTTTACCAACACCCGGTTCACCCAAAAGAACAGGATTGTTTTTTGTTCTTCTTGCAAGAATCTGTATAACACGTTCTATTTCTTTTTCTCTGCCGACAACAGGATCTAATCTCTGTTCTGAGGCAGCAAGAGTTAAATCGGTTCCGTATTCATCAAGACTCGGAGTCTTAACTTTACTCATCGAAGAAGATGAAGAAGATGATGATGAACCTGAACCGCTACCGACGCCTGAACCTGCGGTCGGTTTAGAATCGCCTAACATCTTAACAACATTGCTTCTTACTTTATTTAAATCCACTCCTAAGTTTTCGAGAACTCTAGCTGCAACACCTTCACCTTCTCTGATTAAACCGAGAAGTAAGTGTTCGGTGCCGATATAATTGTGGCCCAACTGTCTTGCCTCATCCCAAGAAAGTTCTAAAACTCTTTTTGCCCTTGGAGTAAACGGGATTTCTACCGCAACAAAACCGGAGCCTCTGCCGATAATCTTTTCAACCTCAACTCTTGCATCTTTTAGGTTTACACCCATAGATTTCAGGGTTTTTGCTGCGATACCTGTACCTTCGCCGATTAATCCGAGCAACACCTGCTCTGTTCCGACAAAGTTATGACCAAGCCTTCTGGCTTCCTCTTGAGCAAGCATAATGACTTTAATCGCTTTTTCTGTAAAACGTTCGAACATTAATAAAATTCCTCTTCTATAAATACGTATTTTCTAAGATAATTTTACTAAAAAAGGGGGAAAATTTCAAGAGGTTTGGGTAATTAACCCAAACCTCTTATCTTTAAAAAACTTATTTTTGAGGTTGAACAATATAGTAATATACCGTATATTCTCTTGGCTGTCCAAAAGCATTTGTAAGACTAAATTTGTATTCAGTCGGTGCAACAGCAAAGTCCTCCGGCAAATCATTGTATGCCGTTCTTATATGAGTTTCAAGTTCATCAGGAGTTCTGTCAATAAAAAATGCGCCTGATTTTTTAAAATCTTCTTTATCTATCCAAGGAGAAGGATATTTAAACGTATCTAAAAGACAAACCAATTTGTCATTTCCGTATATTACAACAGGAAGAGTCCACTCTATATATCCGCCGACATACTTCATCGGAGTACCAGTTTGTTCTTCCCAAACAGCTTTTATATCATTATAAACCGTAGGCACCGGATATCTGCTTCTGTAATTTTTCTCTACGGATAACAATGTTCCAAGTGCTATAAAAGTAACCGTCATTGCAAATAATGCCATATATAAGAAAAAGTTAAAATCCCTTTTTTCAATCTTGCAAGGAAAGAAGTAAAACAACATTATACCAATCATATACCAAAACTCAAAACCCCATCTCGGGCGCATTGTTCCGCCTTCAAATATACCCATCAATAAATGAAATATCAACGGCGCAAATCCCAAAAGCAAAAAGAACCAAAGATCTTGTTTATTATCTATATCTCTCAATTTTACAGGCTGTTTCCTTATAAGCATAAAAAAGAAATACAGAACAACCGAACCCACAATTGCAGCAAATTGCATAACAATAAACATTAGAGGAGCTGTTATATGTTCAATCCACGATGAAGAAGACAACTCTCCGTCAAAATACATAAGCGGAAAGAAATCATATTTAATTAACCATAACAAATGCGGTAGAAATATAATAAAAGCAAGGAATACAGACCAATACAACTTAGGACTTTTAAAAACTTCTCTTTTAAATAATAATGCCCATATTACTATCGGTATCAAAGTTAATACGGTTTGATATTTGTTCAAAAAACAAAATCCCATAATAACGCCAAGCAGTGTCCAATTATACCAACCGCCTTTATGCATACATTTATAAAAATAATATGACAGTAACGGCAGCAATCCCAAAAGAACAACATCCGGATTAAATCCGTAATATCCTGTTATATAGGTATAACACCAACAGCCTTCAAGTAAAATGACTGCCAATATAGATTTTGTTTCATCCAAAAAACATCTGCCGAGTTTATAAATATATATAAACCCTAAAATAATGAATCCTTGGCTTAATAAATATATTGAAAAATCTGTTTTAAAAACAGAATAAGTTATATATGTCAGCCATCCTGCCAACGGCGGATGTTTAGGCGTTCCGAAATCATGCAAAGAACCCCAATAAATCCCCTCTAAAGAATCCGTGGGAAGTACTGTTCTTATTAAACCTATGCAAGACCATACAAGCAAATGTATAATCAAAAAAATTATAAACCACTTTCTTTCGTATGAAAGTTCCTTCCAAAATTTTATCATCATACTTCCTATCTATACTGACTGTATTACAAAACCTAGTTCATTATATTATAAAAAATTTTTATTTTATATTCGGGAAAGCGTATATAACTCCGTCATCGCCTCTCCATCTCATAAATCCCATTTTCGGAGTCTTATCCAAATCCAAAACAGAAACAAGAGCCCAGTTACCTGATATTTTTGTTAATTTTATTGTTTTTACATAGTTAATTTTAGCTACACTCTGTGCCGTATCATCAGCTTTTGAACGAAGAATATCAACAGAATCCGGAGCATCTTTAAACAATCTTAAACCGTATTTTCTGCCATACATGTTATAAAAATTTATCCACGGCATAAATTGAAATCTGTCTTCTGTCATTACCCAGCCTTTTTTTCCGGTTTTCTTATCATAAATAATTTCTACCCAATTATCATCGCCGATATCAGATACATAAATCAAGCCGAGTTTTTTTGCGTTTAACAAAAATGCAAACACCCCATCCGGCATTGTTTCAGAATTGTATGAGAATTTAAACTCTTTTATAACCTTAGAATCTTTATCCGGCTGAGAATAAATTTTCAACTCATCACCTGTCTGAAAAACACCTATAGCTGTTTTAGGTACGGCATTCACATAAAACGGCATTGTGTCTGCAAAAACAGGTAACATAAAAAGCATTGCAATTATCACTAAAAACTTTTTCATATTTTCTTCCCTCAATAAAAATATTTTACATTCTAAATAACGAAAACTCAATACAGAATGTTCATCATGGTATAATAAAAGAAAAGAGGATAAATTATGAAAATTGCTGTTTATGCGGGAAGCTTTGATCCGTTTACATACGGTCATTTGGATATTCTGAAAAGAAGTCTTGCAATTTTTGACAAGGTTTTAATCGGTGTTGCTGTTAATCCCGACAAAAAAAGTCTTTTAACAACAGAAGAAAAACTAGACATTATAAAACGATGCGCCAAAGATTTATCCGGTGTTGAAATATGTTCCTACGAAGGTCTTACAGTCGATTTTGCAAAAAAATATAATGCAGCTGTTCTTATAAGGGGATTGAGAAATTCAGCCGATTTTGAATATGAAAATCAGCTTGCACAAATTAATCTGAGTTTAAACAAAAATATTCAAACCGTATTTCTGACCTCCAAACCGGAACACAGCTTTATATCTTCTTCCGCCGTAAGAGAACTTATCGCTCATAAATGCGACTTATCAAATTTTGTACCGGAAGAAGCAAAAGAATATTTGTACAAAAAATTTAATTATTGATGATACTTGGTTAATAAAGTTTTAACCTGTTCAATAAATTCTTCCTGATTAAAGTTTTCCTTACAAATATAATAATCTACATCCAAATCGGTAAGTCTTTCCATTGCTACATTTTTTGATATTGAACTCATGATAATAATCGGAATATCCGCATACATTTCGTCTGTTTTTAACATCTTAATAAATTGATATCCGTCAATTTGAGGCATTGTTAAATCGGTAATAATCAAGTCATAATGATTCATTTTTAATTTGATAACCGCTTCTTCTGCTTCTGCTACCACATCAACCATATAACCGGAATTGAGTAAAATATTCTTTATCATTGTTCGGGTTGTAATAGAGTCATCAAGTATTAAAATTTTCTTGTACGAAAGAACATCCGCCGGTAACAATAATGGAGCTGCTGAAGAGTTAACCGTTTTATTAAAGTCAAAATGCAAAATATCCTGCATATTCAATATCAAGCATAGTTCACCTGATGCAAGATTTGTTATTCCTGAAATATTTTTTACTTTGTAAAGAGGCGCGGAAAGTTTTTTCTGCAAAATATCCTGATCGCCCAAAAGCTTATCTACAACAAGCCCGACCGTCTTTTCATCAGATTCAATTATTAGTATTGTTTCCTTTTCACCTCTCGGTTCCGCTTCCATTCCCAAAATATCTGACATATAGTATAACGGTATAATCTGCTCATTATACACAATAGAGCGAATGCCGTTATTGGTTTTTATTTCATTTTGTTTTTTTACGATAAATGTCGTTATGAACTGTATAGGAATAGCAAAAGTCTGTTTGGATATTGTGACCAGAAATACCCTTAAAGTAGTAAGCGTTACAGGAATTTCTATATGTACACAACTGCCTTTTCCGAACTCTGATATTACCTTCACTTTTCCGTTCAGCTGAGAAATCTTAGTTTTAACAACGTCTAATCCTATACCACGGCCTGATATACTGGTAATAGAATCTCCCGTCGTAAAGCCGGGCCAGAATATTATATTCATTATTGCTTCATCGCTCATGCCGGCGATGTCATCTTTCGTTAAAAATCCTCTTGATACAGCTCTGTCTTTAATTTTTTCAAGATTAAACCCTCTGCCGTCATCTGCAACATCTATAATAACCTTATTGTCATCTTGCCTTGCAGATAACATTATCTTTCCTACAGGATCCTTTCCTGCAGAAATACGTTCCTCTTTTGTTTCTATTCCATGGTCTATTGCGTTTCTTAAAATATGTATAAGCGGCGTTTTTATCTCTTCAATAATCTTTTTATCTGCACAAGTATCTTTACCTTCAATTTCAAAATCTATATCCTTTCCTTTTTCTGACGCAATATCACGCACCATTCTGGAAAAAGAATTGAATACTGTAGATATCGGAAGAACACGAATATTTTTAATCATTGACTCCATTTCATCAATAATTAATCGCATTTTAATATCATCTTCTTTTGAAGAACGATACAATGTATTTAAATCATAAATTGTTCTAGAAACGTTCTGCGTTATATCCGAAAGCAAAGAAAATACCTGCTTTACAAAAGCAGAAGTATATTGTTCCGAGTTTTGTGACTGAAGATATTTCCGATTGTAATAACGCAAATAATTTGATGTTTTTAACAAATCTTTTTGGCAATTTTCATTTGCATTTTTGATAGAATCTATTTTTTCCAGATTTTTTTCTGTTTTTATTTTTGTAATTATAAGCTCACCCAACTGATTAACAAGTAAATCAAGTTTTTGAGCATTTACATGAAGTGTTTTTATTTCTGTAGAAGACGAAGATTTATTTGTAGTATTCGTTTGTGTGGACAATGTCTTTATCTCAGATACACCTGAGTCTTTTTTGTAATTTAACTCAAGCAGTTGTTTCATTATTTCAAGCTGCTGTATAATCAAATCACTATCAAGATTTTCGTTTGGCGATGCGCAGTACTCTATGCCGCTTTTTAAAGTCTGAACCATTTGCTCTTCCAGCTGAACAGAGTTTTCATCAAGAAAATCAAGTATCTCCAATATGGCATTTAATATCTCTAAAATACTTGCGTCATCAACATCTTCTTTTAGTTTTAAAATATCTTCTTTAATTTCTGATGTATAAACACTGCTCCCCTGAAGCATTGAAATTTTTTCCGCAACATCGAAAAAAGAAAAACCTGAAGGTTCCGTCTGAATACAAGATGTTGTAAATTTTGCTGCTGCAGAGCTGAGATCATTACGCAATTCCAAAATCTCACTTACCGTTAAAGTATTTGTTCCGTTCATAACAAAATCAAGTTTTGTTATTACATTTTCCAGTGCGGATTTTACTTCAAACAAATCGGAATCTTTAAAATAGTTGTATATTTTTTGCACTTCTTCTTTGAGCAAGACTATATCCTGAGATTCTTCCTCAGGAACAATACCGTCTATTATCACAAAGCAATTATTAAAACTAAGGTTGATGTCTTCCTGATAAGAAGCCAAATTTTGTGCATTGTTTGTTTTTACCGGCTCTATATCCATGATTGCCGTATTAAAATCCGGAATATTGAACTCCGATATATCAATGCCCGGGATATCCAACCCCGGAATATTAATACCCGAACCGTCTTGAGTCGGCGTCTCCGGAGGAATATCATTCATCTCAACATCTGTTATAAACTCCAAATTCGTCATAACTGATTTGTAATTATCATCTGTAATCTCCCGACCATTTTTAATTGATTCCTGAATATATCCGGATACAGCTTCTAACGATTTGTACATTAATGATATATAACGATTCTCGAGTTTAAGCTTATCTTCTTTTACGGCATCAAAAATATCCTCCATCTTATGAATAATCATCTGAATATTGTTGTAGCCAATCATTCTGACAGCACCCTTCAAACTGTGAAGATCTCTATATACACTGTTAATAAGCTCCTTATTAGCTGGTGTTTTCTCCAAAGCAAAAATATTATTAAATATCCTGTCTGAAATCTCTTCACTTTCAGTCTGAAAGATTTGCATTAATTCTTTATTTTCGTTATTATCGTTATCCAAAAAATCCATATTTATCTTAAAAATTTATCAATATTGACAATAAATTTCTATACTCCATCGTCTATTGATTTTTTTATATCATTGGAAATAGAACTGAGTTCTGACACTTTTTCCGCATGACCACTTAAAGAAACCAGAAAATCAGACGAAACTGCCGACAACTCTTCATCTATATTTCCTAAACGTTCAATAATATCGCTCTGTTTTTGAGCATTTTTATTTATTGATTCCAAAGACTCTAAAGTTTCTTTTATAAGAACAAGCAGTGTTTCTGAATCTGTTAGAAGAGTATTTATATCTTTAACAACAGCTTCTATTTCTTTTGTACCTTCCTCTGTAGCCATTACGGTAGAGTTGGTTGTGTACTGAATATTGCTTGTCAGAGAAGTAATCTTGGTAATAGCCTGTTTCGACTCATCTGCAAGTTTTCTGATTTCACCTGCAACAACAGCAAAGCCTTTTCCGTGTTCTCCTGCTCTTGCAGCTTCAACCGCAGCATTCAGAGCAAGCATGTTCGTTTGCTCCGCAATGTCATCAACAACGCTTATTGTACTTCCGATTTGTTGTGAATGTTCGGAAAGTTCAAGAATAAGCTCTGCAATCATTTGAATTTTTTGTCGTAAAACAAGCATTTTTTCAGCATTTTCAGATATGAAGTCGTGCTCCTTTTGAGAAAAATTAATGGATTGATTAATTTGTTTTTCTGTATTCTTTGACATCAAAACAGTATCTTCCGAAACGGTTTTAAGCTTATCCAACAAAGCTGAAAAAGTTTTGTTATTTGAAGATATTACTTCGTATTTTTGTTTTTGCGAATTAGCAGATTCTATAACTTTATCGGTAGTCGCAGATATTGAATCCGTTTGCTCGGACATAATTTTTACAAGCGATTTCATAAACCATTGTCTTAAAATAAAATACGATAAAATATTTAACAAAATAACCACCGTAATAAACATAAATGTATAATCACCTGATATATTGTTAAGCTTGGCAAAAATAATAAACAACATACAGGTAAGGATTAAAACACCCGAATCAAATAAACACTTTTTATTAAAATTCCGTTTAAGACCAATATTCCATTCCGTACTCACTTCTTCTCTCCTATATCTTTTTTTTAACATTTATTATATAATTATCTTATACTAAAATTCAGAAAATTGGAATATATTAATTACAATGAGCACAAAAATTTTATTGGTAGAAGACAGCGAATCGCAATTAGAATTTTTAAAAGAGGGGCTTACTAAGAACGGTTTTATTGTTGAAACGGCAAGAAATGGAGCAGAAGGATACAAAAAACTGTTTGAATGTTCGCCGGATTTAGTATTATCAGATATTATGATGCCTGCAATTGACGGATATCAGTTGTGCAGACTTATTAAAAACAAAGAAGAAACAAAAAAAATTCCGGTTATTTTGTTAACAATTCTTGATAAAAAAATTGATAGTTTTTGGGGTAAAAAGGCCGGAGCTCAGTTATTTTTATCAAAATCTATTGATATAGAAGAACTTGTCAAAAATATTAATGCAACAATAAGAAGATATCCGGTGACAGAGGAATATAAATCAGAAATTGCAAAAAAAGCAAACTCTGATAATTCTGCTCATTCTCAGCTTAATGTTATTCTTAACGACCTGCTCCTAAAATCTGTTTTTGCCAACGAGTTTCGTAATTTGAGCGACTTTATGAACTATGAAAGAGTTTTAGTAGAAAAACTCTTTTCACTGTTAAGCTCGTTTGTTGAATATAATGTTGCCGGAATATTTTTCGCTTCTCCGGATGATTTCTCAGAAAATATTTTGTATTTGGATACTTTAGGCAGAAACTTGTCAAAAAACCTGCTTTCGGATATTCAGTATGATTTTTTCAGAAAATTAGAAGAAATAAAAACTATACACGATAGCAAATTTGAAGTTGTAAGAATTCTTTTGGGCAAAGAAATGGAATACAACTTTAATGATATGAAATCCAAAATTATTATTCCTCTTGTTTTTGACAAAAAGCTTATCGGAGGAATATGTTTTTACACCCGTTCGGAAACGGATTACGCATCTTTCAGATATTTTGACATAATGATAAGCGAACTGCTTGCCATTTTCAAAATGAAATATCAATACACAGAAAAAGAATTTATGTCAGTTCTCGACGGTTTGACAGGTTTATACAACAGACGTCAGTTTGAGCTCGGTATTGAACAGGAATTTAACCGTACAAAAAGACACCCTGCAGACTTTAGTTTGGCAATTCTTGATATTGATTTCTTTAAAAAGGTTAACGACAATTACGGTCACCAATACGGCGATTACGTTTTAAAAACCGTTGCGGATTTAATGAAATCCTCTTTCAGAAAAACAGATTTACTGTACAGATACGGCGGAGAAGAGCTTGTAATGATAATGCCGGAAACAAATATTGAAGGTGCTGTTATACCGGTACAACGCTTACGTCGAGCTGTAGAAGATTATAATTTTGATTATAACGGAGTTAAAGCAAAAGTAACCGTTAGTATAGGATTAACAATGAATTACGGGGACTTTAAAAGTGCGGCAGAGTTGTTAAAATCTGCAGATGAATCATTATATAACGCAAAAGAAGAAGGCAGAAACAGAGTTGTAATTTACAAGGGGAATGGTGAATGATATCAAGCGAAAATTACATAGAGCAAAACAAAAATAATCATCTGTACTTTATGCTTGGCAACAGCAAGTATGCAGTAAATACAGCTAATGTACTTGAAATCATGAAACTTCCGGCTTTGGATTACCCGCAGAAGCTTCCAAATAATATTATAGGACTTCTTAAATACAATAACTTTGTAATAAACATTGTTGATATTAGATTTTATCTTGATATTGAAGTCACAAAATACGATATTAACAATGAGTTGCTGATTGTAAAAACTGACGAAACGATATTCGGTATCATTACAGATAAAGTAATCGGTATTATGCCGTTGGAATCTTCCAATATAGACACGATTCCGTTTATTGATAACAAAACAATAATTGATTCGATTTATAAGCAAAATCAGGAAACTGTATTTATAATTAACATTTATTCTATAGAAAATCGGTTGAAACAAACTATTAAATCTGTTGATATTGATATTCCGTCATTATTCCCATCAGATAAAACTTCCTTAGATTTAATGAAACAAAGAACACAGGCTATTGCGGCAAAGTCAAAATTTTCAATTATCAGCGGAGAGCTTCATGCCAAAAGAAAGCTCATATCTTTTAACCTTAATGACGATATTTACTGTATTCCGTTGGATTATGTAAAAGAAGTTATAAAAGATGCAATAGTTACAACCATTCCCGGAACACCTGATTTTATAGAAGGAATTATAAACCTGCGAGGAGATTATACAACGGTTTTAAACCTGAAAACATTTATGAACATCAAACAGAAAGATAAACCGAATGATAACGGGAAAAAACCGGCAATCATTGTTAGATACAATGATATAGACCTTGCTTTTTTGATAGATAAAATAAATGAATTATTTGATTTTCCGGAAGATAAAATCAAAGAAATCGGCGAAGGATATTTCGCAAGTGAGTTTATTTTAAACGATGTTCCTTACACTATTATTAATGTTGAAAAAATCTTTATGGATAAAAAAATTGTTATAACTGACATGTAGCTAAGTTATAAAACACGGAAAAACCAACTAATTCCAATAAATAATGTATAGTTAGAATAAGCTTATTATGTTACAATACAAACATGGAGCATTATAAGAAAAAAACAATATTATTGTGTTTGGCATCTATGATAACTGTAGTTGGAGCTTTTGCGGCAAGCAGCTATAATAACACTTTAATGGCACTTAAAGTAAATGTCGGTTCAGGAGGTTACGTTAACCTTACTGCATTTACCCAAAAACCTTATAACTCTCCTTTAAAGACCGAAAAAGTTGATGATAATACTTTTGTTATAACATTAAATAATACAAATAGCAGTGCTTCAGCCCCTAATATTGAAAATTATGAAAATATTGAGAGTATAAGAATATCAACATATCCATACACTACCGAAACAAACGGCTGCACAAGAATAGTTGTTAGAACAAGCGGAGAGCCGGCTTTGTTGGCGTCACAAGCTTTGTTTATACCTGATAACCTTCAAAAATCTTCCGAACAGCAGTATGAATATGAAGAAGAAGAAGAGGAGGAAGAAGAAAATACTCAGAGTACAAGTAATAATCAAAGTGAAACAAATATTGATAAAAATAAAACAACAAACAGCAGTGAAAATATTCAAGAAACTTTTACACCAACTAATTATACGCCCCGATCAGAAAATACATATGAGTACATGACTGTTATTTTGTGTATTTTAATTTTGATAGTGCTAATAGGATTTATTTTTATGTTAGGGAAAAACAAAATGGCTTCTGTTGTTGGTGAACAAGGAGATTTTGATGTTGATGAAAAATCAAAAAATAAAAAACAAAGTAATACAAAAAAAATTAAATCCGCTATTAACCAACTTGATATACAATATCCAAAACAAAATAGCTCTCCAATTACAGATTATGAAGAAACGAGTGGATATTCTAATAGCAATACCGATATAAATAATGATAACACTGAAACAGAGCATAACAATTTTTTGGATTTAGACACACTCTACCAGGAAACTCAAAACATTCAGGAAAAAAATGCAAGTCCAGATGATATTAATAACGATGATGATTTGGCGGATTTGTTAAAATCTTTTGCGATTGAAACAGAAGCAGAAGAAGAATTGCAAGAAGAAACTTTTGACGAAGAGCTATACTATCAAATAATCAGCAATGATTCTCTAATGTTTACAGATTCTGACCTTAAAAAGATTGAACAATTATTACAAATTGAAATCAGTTCAGACATAATAAACGATTTAAGAAAACAAGTAAGCACGCCTGCCAATAAGCCATTGACAAAAAAACAGGTTTTGGAAAATTTACTGTCTTCTTACGCAATTAATCAAAATATAAATTTTTCGGAAGAAGATGTAAATGTAATCAAACAGCTCATGAATGTAGAAATTAGTCCTGATTTTGCAAAAGATTTTACAACAAATCCTGCAAGAACAAAAGTTATAGAAAAAGAAATTAAGGAAAATACCGGGAAAAAACCTCACAGAACATCCGATATAATGACATTAAACGTTAAAGAGCTGCTCCCTGATTTATCTCTTGAACTAAAAAAATACAATGGTAAAAGCATCAAATCTGAAGTTAAGCCAAGTGTAGTATATTATAGCGAAGGATATGAGTACAAAAAGCTAAAAGTAGATGATGAACTGCCTGAAATTACGGCAGACCCGAAATTAAATGAATATAAACCTTCGTATGAAGCTCCTATTGTAGCCTCCGGATATGAAGTATCAACATTGGCAATAAAAGATAAGTTACCGGATTTAGCTGATGCAAAAGTAAACCCAAAAAAATATGAAAAAGTTGTACCAAAACAAAAGGCAGATGAAAGTGTGTTACTAAAAAGCCTTGCAAATGTCACTTTTAGACCTTTTTACGAAGATGTTAAAAAT
Source organism: Isotricha sp. YL-2021b (assembly GCA_023805745.1). NCBI lineage: Eukaryota > Ciliophora > Litostomatea > Vestibuliferida > Isotrichidae > Isotricha > Isotricha sp. YL-2021b. The sequence goes on along the minus strand of JAJJKW010001481.1, from coordinate 29,228 downwards.
CAAATGAATGTATTTGATAATTTTGAAGTTGTAAGTCCGGAAAATGACAATGAATCTCTTGAACCGGAAAGTTTTAATACTGAATCAAACAATATTCCTTCAGAAAAAAGTGAAACAAGAAACAATAACAATGCAAAAATTTTATTACAACTGGTAGAAGAGCAACAAAATGCAAGAATACAGAAAAAACAAACAAAAGAAGATTTGGCTTTATTCAAAAAAGAACTTGAATCTACCGTAAAAAAAGAAAAACAAATAAAAGAGAAAAATAAATTATCAGAACACTACAACTTTAACGGGGAAAATGCTGAAATTTTAAAAACAGTAAAATGTACAAATAACAGTGAGTGTAAAATAATCTATGCAGATAACAAATATTCTATATTAGGTAACATTAATAATAAAGAAACCCTACTTAAAGAATATTCTGATTTAAAGAACGGCGAAATGTATGTCAGACTGAATGACAAAGCAGATAAGACAAAATATTTGGTAAAAGTAGGCATGCATAAATTTATAATTAAAATCACAGATGACAACATGGAGTTTGTAATGGATTTATGTTAAAACGACTTTTTGTCTTATTAATTATTCCTTTTATAATCTGCTCCTGCGGAAAAAATAATATTGAAGAAATCAACTTTTCTTCATGGGGTTCCATAACAGAAGTCAGCATCTTAAACAAAATAATTGCTGATTATGAAAAAGATAATCCGAATATAAAAATTAATTTTATTCATATACCGCAAAATTATTTTCAAAAACTGCATCTTCTCTTTGCATCTTCCACCTCTCCTGATGTTATGTTTATCAATAATCTTTATATACCTGTATATGCTTCTCAGCTTGAAGATTTAAGCCTGACAGAAAATCTTGCGGATTTTTATCCTCAGGCACTTAATGCACTAAAATATAACGGCAAACTTTATGCAATCCCCAGAGATATTTCAAATTTTGTATTTTTTTATAACAAAAATATAACAGGTACTATAAATCCTGATTGGACATTTGATGAATTTAAAAAATTAATCGAAACAACTTCAACAAAAGAGCATTTTGGTGTCAGCTATGAACGTGATATTTATTGGGCGTCACCATACACCATGACCCTTGGTTTTGATAAAGGAATTGATTTTTACAAAAAACTTGAGGGCAAATATGCTCCGACTCCGGCTCAGGTTGGAAGTTCAACACAGGCACAAATGTTTCTAGATGGCAAACTAGGATTATATTTATCGGGCAGATGGATGTTTCCTAAAATAAACGAAAGTGCAAAATTCCCATACGGCGTTGTTACTTTTCCGGGTACTGTTACCGCAGATGCCTCCGGCTGGGCAATTTCAAAAAGCTCAAAACACAAAAAAGAAGCTGAAAAATTTGTTAAATATTTATCCTCAAAAGAAAGCATAGACTACTTTACAGACTCCGGATTAATCGTACCTGCAAGAATAGACTCTTCAAAAAAAATCAAAGAACAAGCATTTCTTGACGCAATAAAGAAATCCGTACCAAATAAAACTGACAAAAACTTTAACAAAACAAGAGATATGCTCAATAAAACATTGTTTTAATAAAGAATAATGCCCCTTTCGGAAGAGAAACAAAAGGAGCAAGGCTAATTATTATGAAGAAAAGATTTTGGTTTTAAAGAAGTAAGCCGAACACACACAATGCCTAATCATACTTTTTGGGTCGACAATCCGACAATATCACTCGCTGCCTTCGACTTACACCTTAATTCTAGCATTTTTTTCAGCCCTTCTTAAGCTACCTGCGAAGTAATCCTAAAGGATTATTTATTTTATAGATACGATATACACAACTGCCGTTCGTGCAACTAATTGCATTCTTTATTTACCATTTAAATTGTTACAAAAATTTACATTGAAAACCATGCATAAAATCCTTTATTTATAAAGATTTTTCTTTTCTTATAAAAGACTATAAAGAAAAACAGATTTTATTTAGACAAAAGTTTCTTTACACGGAAAAAACATTCAAAAATTCATCTTTACATTGTCTTAACAATTAGATAAATTTAAGCAATTTCTATTTTGTCGTGCTTTTAAATATATATATAAGTTGTTATAATCAACTTAGGTAGAATATGTGTAAATAGCGTATGATTAACAAAATCGGTGTAGAAGATAGTACCGGCAAAGTAAATAGCCAATTGACCCGTCAACAAAAAGAAGGGATTAACAGTCCAAACTTCAAAGGTTTGGAGGCAATTGCGCTTGCAGGTATTCAAAAATGTGAACAAGTGCCAATGATAAATGTAGCTGTCATTGACATGCTTTCTGCTATTTTACCCAGAACAATTGTTGAGAGTATGACAAACTGGTTTGCCGGATTTGAAGCCTTCAGACGTGAATCCTCCGGCTTAATTGTAAATTGTTTAATACCGAGTTTTATAACATTAGGAATAGCAAAACTGTTGAATCCTGCCTTTATGCCTAATGGTGTAAACATGTCCAGAAGCTGGGCTAGTGTTGATATGATACAAAAGGCTTCCGAATACTATGAAGAAGCTTCTTCAAAAGATAAAGTCCAGGAATCTCTGAAAAAACTTATCGAAAATATTGAAGGTATTGACGGAGATAAGCATGTTAAATTTGCGGAAATACTTAAAGAAGATACCGAAAATTATGCAAAACAACTTGCAGATATTTCAAGAAAAGATATTAAAAACTGGGAAATGAGAAAAGAAGTCGGTAAGATTACCGATGAGATAATCAAAAGAACAAAAGTTTCAGACCATATTACTGTTGAAAAAGTAAACGCACAGTCAGTTAACTCAATGCTTGAAGATTCAGTTAAATTTTTCCGCGAATTTCAGAGAACTGACGGAAAAATGAATATTGGCGAATTTGCCAAGATTAACAAAAAATTTGTCAGAACAAAGAGCCTTTTAGGTTTGGCTGTTGTCCTGCCGCTTGCAGCGTCAATGCAATACATTAACCGTTGGATTACCGGAAAAGTGTCGGGGACAAAAGGTGCTCCTATTTATGATGATTTTGCAAAAGGCGAGGATAATATAGAAGAACGCCCTGATGCTAAAAAAGGACTGTTAAGACAAAAAATAATCTCAATATCTTCTATGCTGACTGTTTCATTACTGTCACTTACAAAAATGCCAAATATGAAAATGCTTGACTTCAAAGGTATGTTCCCGACCATGGATCAGGCAAGAATAATATCAACCACAACTTTTGCATCACGTATGGCAGCTGCAGATGACAAAAACGAACTTGCAGAGGCAACTGTAAGAGATATCGCGACATTTGCAAGCTTATACTACCTTGGTGATGTTGCAGCAAAAGGTGCCGCTACAATTATTCAAAACAAAACAGGAGTAAAACTTCTTAATGACATGAAGCCGCTTGAAGGAAATGAAGGAATCTTCAAGAGATTTAAGCACTGGATGAAAGATGTAAACATCAAATCATCTAACGAAGTTGTAAGTAAAACAGAAGAAGCATTAAAAGGAGTAAAACCAACAAAAGAACAGGCTGAAATTATCGAAAAAGAACTTAAAAAAGCAATTAATTACCGTTCTTATTGCCAAGTTACCAACTTAGGTGTATCATTAGCATTGTTAGGGTTAATTATTCCAATATTTACACGTCGAAAAACAAAACGCAAACATGAGCAGGCTCTGAAACTTGCTCAGGAGCAAAACAATACACAAACCGAAAACAACAAAAATGAAGATAAAGTTACACCGCTTAATGTTCAATATTCCAAGTTAACAGCGGGATTCAGAGCAGAAAAGCAACAAAAAACAGCATAAATAGTAAACAGGAAAATCCATGCAAGTACAACCAATCAAACAACAGAATATTACAGACAACAGGCAGATAAGTCATAAAGGCGCTGCCGATGTAACTTTGCGTTATCTTGCTACAAATCAGGCAATCGGCGCAAACCTTATGGATTTCTGTTCTATGGTTGCACCAAGAACTATTAATGATGGCATCAAACGTGGTCCTGCAGCCGGAATGGAGACAGGACGCCGTGAGATTATGGGTACAGTTAACGACTCTTGTGTAGGCTTATTTGGTGCTGCAGCAGGTGCTGCAATTGCGGGCTCTTTAACGAAGAAATATGAAACAAAAGTAAACAAAATATTTACAGCACCGGATACGCTTCATATCTTAGCTGAAAACAAAGCAAGACAGTTAGAAAATAACAAAACACAGATAGAATATATCAAAGAAACTCTGAAACACGCTAAAGGTTACAATCCTACACACACAAAAGCTGACAAAGACGGGTTTGTAGAGTTATCAGAAAAAACCGTTGATACCATTGCAAAATATTACGATGAACTCTTGAATAACAAGGCTGATTTCAGCAAATGGACAAGCTCAAAAGCCGATAAATCACGTACGGTTATGATGAATGAAATCATTGGTAATATTGGTGCAGGTTCCGATTTTATACTCGAATCGGCTGATAAAAAAATTATAAGCAAAACTAACCTGAAATCATTGCTAAACGATATATTTATTGTTTCAGAATCTTTTAACAGCGAAAAAGTTAAAAATTCATTCACAGAACAAATACAATCAGGCCAAACTGCCGCAGAAAATAAATTCATAAAAGGTTTGGACAAATTTATGAAAACCAGAGCAGGAATTGGTTTTGCAGCGTCTTGTGCAATCGGTTTATCTGTTCAGCCGATTAACATGTATTTAACTAAATTAAAAACAGGTCAGGATGGTTTTGTCGGAGTTGAAGGACGCTCTAAAGATAACAGCAACGGATTTTTCGGACTAAAAGCATTAAGCAGCGTTGCCTTCTTTAGTATGATTCTTTCTACACTTAACATAAACCCGATTAAATTTACGCCGAAAAAATTTATGGATAAAATGTCGTTCTCGGGTAAAATGCCTACCATAAACCAATTAAAAGGTATATATGGTATAACAATTATCTCAAGAATCTTCTCTGCCCGCGACAGGGACGAACTCAGAGAAGTTTTGACAAAGGATACCCTCGGATATTTAAGCTGGCTTGTTTTAGGTGATTTTGTAAATAGGATGACCGCATCTGCTTTTGACAACGATAAATGCAAAGTTGTAAATTATAAAAAGGGAACGGAAAACAGCAACTACTTTAAGAAAATATTTTACGCTAATCTTAAAACAAGAGATGAAGTTCTTGTTAAAACACTTGCAGACCAAGGTATTTCATCAACCAAAGAACAGGATGGCAAGATTATATCTAAGACGTTCAAAGAAATGCTTAAAGATTTGAACAGCATCAAAGATGAAGCAGTCAAAGCTGCGGCTAAGAAACGTTTAAGAGTTCTTAACCGAGCACAGTTATCAGGCTACTTATTCTCAGGTCTTGTACTCGGTCTTGGTATTCCGAACTTAAATATTTATATAACAAATAAACTGGACGCAAAAAGAAAAGCTGAAGCTGCACAAAAACAAATTGCCGAAGCTTAAAGCCAACCTAAATCATCCAACCATAACGGTTTCTTTTGGAATGTTTCGTCTGTTGCCATAGGATTAGTACAATAGTCCTCAAACATTTTCACTTTTGAGTAATCATAATCCGTATTTTTTGTCATAATATCGAATTCTGCCATAATATTAACTCCATATCCGTTCGTGTTTATGATATTTGTTTAATAATAAATAAAAAAAAGTCAAAATTTTTAAATAATAAAATATAAATATTTTTCATATATTGAAATCAAATTTTCAGCAGTTACAATATAAGTGTAATATTAACACTAGTTAGAAACAAATTTTGCAGGAAAATAAAATGACTAAAAATATCAGAAATATAGCGATAATAGCTCACGTTGACCACGGAAAAACAACACTTGTTGACTGTATGCTTAAACAAAGCGGTGTATTCAGAGAAGGCCAACAAGTACAGGAACGTGTTTTAGACAGTAATGATTTGGAAAGAGAAAGAGGAATAACAATTCTTTCCAAAAACATCTCCATAAATTATAAAGGTGTAAAAATTAACGTAGTAGATACCCCCGGTCACGCTGATTTTGGCGGTGAAGTAGAACGTGTTTTGGGTATGGTAGACGGCGCCCTTCTTATCGTTGACGCAGCGGAAGGGCCAATGCCTCAAACAAGATTTGTTCTGTCTAAAGCATTGGAGCTCGGCATAAAAATAATTGTTGTTATCAATAAAATTGATAAGCCGGCAGCAGACCCTGACGGGGCATTAGATAAAGTTTTTGATTTATTCACGGAACTTACCGACAGAGAAGACTTAATTGATTTCCCTTACATATATGCAAGCAGTTTAAACGGTTATGCTATAAAAAATCTTGATGATGAAAGAAAAGACGTAACTCCGCTATTAGATTGCATTCTGGCAAACATTCAGGAGCCGGAAGGTGACCCCTCTAAGCCGTTCCAATTCAGAGCAACAACACTTGATTACAACGAATACGTAGGAAGAATCGTTATCGGCCGTGTTGTAAACGGAGTTGTTCATTCTCAAGATTTGGTTGCATGGGTTGATGCGGAAGAAGAAGTAAACAAAGGAAAAATTACAAAATTATTCGGATTTAAAGACCTCGGCAGAGTTGAAATCAATGAAGCTGAAGCCGGAGATATTGTTGGTATTGCAGGTTTTTCCGATATTCAAATCGGTGAAACATTGTGCGATATGAACAATATTCAGCCGCTGCCGCTCATCAAAGTTGATGAACCGACACTTCAGATGAATTTTTCGGTTAACGACAGCCCTTACGCAGGTCAGGAAGGCAAATTTGTAACCTCAAGACAGTTAAGAAAAAGACTGTATGACGAGCTTGAAAAAAACGTAAGCCTCAGAGTCGAAGACACTGACTCAACAGACTGCTTTAAAGTATCAGGCAGAGGAGAACTTCACTTGGGTATTTTAATTGAAACAATGCGCCGTGAAGGGTACGAATTCCAAGTTTCAAAGCCGGAGGTTATATATAAAACCATTAACGGTGAACAATATGAACCGTTTGAAGACTTGCTGATTGATGTACCTGAAGAATACGCAGGCAGTGTAATAGACAGACTCTCAGGAAGAAAAGCCATAATGAACTCAATGAACAATGCAAACGGCAGAACTGTTCTTAAATTTTCAATCCCCGCAAGAGGATTAATCGGTTTCAGAAGTGAGTTTATACGTATGACCAGAGGCGAAGGTATTATGTATCATACATTTGATGAATATAAACCTTACGCCGGTGATATTCCGAAACAAAGAAGCGGCTCAATCTTAGCTCACGAACAAGGCGAAGCAATACCTTATGCGCTCGCTCAATTTGAAGACAGAGGTGTATTCTTCGTAACTCCGCACACAAAAGTTTACAGAGGAATGATTATAGGCGAAGGAAACAGACCGCAGGATATCGTTGTTAATATATGCAAAACTAAAAAACTTACCAATATGAGAAGCTCTACAGCAGATGTTATGGTAACTCTTCAGGCACACAAAGAACTAACACTTGAAGAATGCCTTGAATACATCGGTGATGACGAACTCGTTGAAGTTACTCCCGAAAATGTCAGAATGAGAAAACAAAATTTAGTTAAATTTGGCAGCATCTAGCCCTTCTTTTTTGAAAAAAAGAAGCAAAAAACTTTCCACATACTGTAGGCGGGAATAAAAAAGTACGTTTTTCATAATATATGTTTGCCCCGCCTCTTGAACAATATACTAATTGGTTGAAACAGAATAAAATCAATAAAGTTTGTGTCGAAAATGATAAAAAATCATTTTCGACATTGTGGTATATCCATTTCGGATATCATATAAAACGAACCGCAAATAATATTTAGCTTATCGGTCGTTAATACACTCACCACATCATATTTTTCTGCTCTATAAGGACAAGCTGCTTGGAGTTCCTCAAATTTACACGCATCAGGATAATCAAACTCATTCAGGTAAATTTCATCGCCTTCTCTGAACAGTATCTCCATCATTTTTTTATAATCTTTTCTTTTAAGCGCACCAAACACAAACCTTCGCTGTTGATTTGGATAATACATATCAAGGTTTTCTCTCAATGCCTGAACACCATTCGGATTGTGGCAGGCATCAATAATCAGGTTTTTGTCTTTTATAAACTCAAACCTGCAAGGATGATGAACATTTTTAAGTCCTTCAATTATTGTTTTGTCGGATATTTGCGGAAACAGATATTGGATTACAGTAATTACAAGCGCAAGGTTGTCCGTCTGATGAGAACCTTTTAAAGTGAGTGCATCAATATATTCCTGTTTTACATACGGTGAAACAAGAATAAACATTGAATCACACTCATCCGCTTTATCTTTTATTGCTTCATACCCCATACTTGTTATAACGGGGCAATTCGGCTTGATTATCCCCGCTTTTTCGTAAGCTATTTTGTCCTTGGTATCACCCAAGCGGTCCGTATGGTCGAGATCAATTTGGGTAATTATCGCACAAAGGTTTTCTTTTATAACATTTGTAGCATCAAGCCTTCCGCCCAAACCTGTTTCAATAACCGCTACCTCAACCCCCCGCTCTTTAAAATACAAAAACATCATAACGGTAAGTATTTCAAACTCGGTTAAATGTATTCCCAAACTTGTTATTTTTTCTACATAATGCGCAAAATCCTCTTTTGATATACATTTACCCCCAACCTTTATGCGCTCAGTGTATTCCCAAATATGAGGGCTTGTATAAATACCCGTCTTATACCCGGCTTCTCTTAATATACTCTCTATAATTGCGCAGACAGAGCCTTTGCCGTTAGTTCCCGCAACGTGAATATATTTTAAATCGTCCTGAGGATTCCCAAGTTTTGCAAGAGCTTCTGATATTCTATCAAGCCCCAAATCTATATAAAAATTGTCCCTGCTTGTTATTATTTCAATTGCTTGTTCATAACTTATCATAATTTAATCCTATAACAATCTTCCCATAAAATCTATTTACTGTTAAAATTAACTTATGAAGAAAGTATTTTTGTATTTTGTATTAATATTACTTGCTCTGTCAATGATAGTACCATTTTTTATGATGTTTTTGATATCTCTTAGCGGACAGGATAATATTTTTACTGACTACAAAAACATAAATCTTTCATTTTGCGCATATAAAAATGTATTTAACTCAATCCCCGTTGCAAAATACTTCTTGAACAGTCTTATTGTAGCTTTATGCACAACTCTGGGTCAGGTTATAATCTCTGCTCTTGCAGGATATGGATTTGCCCGCACAAAATTCAGAGGCAAAAATATTTTGTTCTTTGTATTTATTCTTACAATGATGATTCCTTCGCAAGTCAACATAGTACCACTTTTTTATCTGATGAGTAAACTCGGCTGGATAAACACATATCAGGCACTAATCGTCCCCGGACTCTTCGGCGGATTTGGCGTATTTTTTATGCGTCAGTATTTTATGAGTTTTTCACGTGAACTCGAAGAAGCATCAACACTCGACGGCTGTAGTATTTGGCAGACTTTTATAAAAATTGCTCTTCCATGTGCCATGCCGGCCATTGCAACTTTGAGCATATTTACGTTTGTGACAACATGGAACAGCTTTATGTGGCCTTTGATTGTTACAAATACCGAAAGCATGCGAACACTAGCCGTCGGTTTAACCATATTTAAAGGCACATTCAGAGAAATCACACTATGGGGCGAACTTATGGCATGCTCCTGCATCTGCTCAATACCCGTTATTCTTGTATTTATCACAGGCAAAAAATACCTTATAAACAACCCGCTTGACGGAGCCGTCAAAGGCTAGGGGAGTATATTTACACCTTTACCCCTACCCCCAATATTTATCGAGCCATTTGGTCGGTTTGATGTAGCGGAAGCCCATTTTTCCGAAGTAGCCTTTGTATGCTTGTTCCGGAGTCGGTTTACCGTGGAAAATAAGGATTTTAGCTTCCTCAGGGTCGCGCGGTACTTTAAACCAACATAATGGGAACTTATGCAGACATTGGCGTTTAAAGCTAACAACCCAGTCTTTAGGCCAGTATTTTAAAAGACCTTTTCTATCCATTTCATAGGATAAAAATGCCTGTTCGTTTTTGTATCGTTCTCTGATTGTCAGACCTTCTTTATAAAAGTTTTCAATAATATCGGGGTGTTTACCGACTTCAAAACGGAATACGGAAGAGTTTCCGATAATATCATGCGGAAAATCATAGTCTTTAGAGATTAAGAAGCTGCCTTCAACCTCAAAGAACGGGTTAAGCGAACCTCTTATAATTATGTCCAAATCGAGAAACAAAGCTGTTCCTGTCAGGTCAGAAAGCGGATTTGCAAAGAGTCCTAGCTTTTTCCACATTCTGTCCGGAATTCCTTCGTCATTAAGCTCAGGCAACGGTCTGATTTCAACTCCTTCAACGATACCTTCTGCATTATCCGTGAAGCATACAAATCTGTGCGGCAAGGTTAAGTTTTTTTCAACCATTTTGTACAGCTTGTTTACGTATTCAGGACCAAACTTAGTACCCCATTTGATGCAAATAACATTTCTATCCATAATTTATACTCCCTTACCGTTTTAGCATATCATAAAAAGGGGTTAAATAAAAGTAAAAGCGATAATTAAAAAAATTATCGCTAAATTATGTGTGTGTATTATATTATAGATTTTATATTTAAGCTAATGTATTCAAATGTTTTTCGGTATCAGCATTTACAGGGTCATTATCTCTAATAATGCTGAATGTTCTATACAATTTGTACCCAAGAGCTGTTAGTGGATTAGCATTTAAGGCATCAGCTTTTTGGGCAACTTCTTTATTTTGTTGGAACTTTACTGAAGCATTTGGATCTCTTAACATAAGAATTGCATTTTCTGTAGCAATGTTTCTATTATCTGTTTCTTTAAAACTTATATTTGATATTTTATTAATTTGCATTTTTGTCACCTCCGTGAACCTTGTTTTTGTATTAAGTGTTTTATTAACACTTCATCTAACATTTTTATTATGATACATATAATAAAAAATGTCAAGAGGGAATTTTAAGTTTTGTAAACAAGGGTAGATTATGTACCGCAAGAGCGTTTTGACATAAAGTGTAAAAAATACATTTATTAGAGGTTAAGGATTTTTTGTTTTTTAGCATGCAAAAGCATGTTAATTACTTTCATCAATTATTCCGAGAGCCTTGCAGGCTTCATACGCACACTGTTGTTCAGCCTCTTTTTTAGACCTGCCGCATGCTTGGGCAACAACTTTTGAATCCCACGCTACTTCAACACAAAAATTGGGCTTGTGCGCCGGACCGGTCACGGATACTACGTTGTACTCGGGGCGTGTTTTATCAATCCCTTGTGTATACTGCTGTAAAATATCTTTAGCGTTATATTTTACAAAATGTTTGTCAACATCATCTGCAAAAACAATTACATACTCTTTTATAAACGCTTCTATTTCGTCTTGTTTGCCGCTTAAATAACAGGCTCCCAAAACAGCTTCCAAAGAACATGCTATATTTGAATCTCTCTTTCTTCCGCCTTGTTTTTCCTCTGAAGCACCAAGTATTATTTTTTTATCCAATCCTATTTTCATGGCAACTTGGGCAAGGATAGCATCTGAAACCAATATTGAGCGAATTTTTGACAATTCTCCTTCTGATGCTTCGGGATATGCCGCATAAAGAAGCTTTGACGTAAATAACTTTAAAACAGAGTCGCCAAAAAATTCTAATCTCTCATAATTGTTTAAATCCGGCAGATTGTTCTCTTTTGTATAAGACGGATGGGTCAATGCTGTTTTAATTAATTTTTCATCACATTCGTCTATAAGTTTATTAAGCATTTAAAAAAGCCCTTTTAATAAATCAAGAAAATTATTTTTTACAAAAAATTGCAAATAATAATATACAACAGGAATTGTTAAAATATAACTGTCTGTTCTGTCTAAAAATCCGCCATGACCGGGTATAATGTCACTTGAGTCTTTGACCCCTGCATCACGTTTTATCATTGATTCGCACAAATCACCAATTTGAGCGAACATAGCAATTAATACACCGAGAATAAGTGAATAATACCATTCCATCTGCATAAAATAGCCGACCAACATACAAAATACAATACACATAACCGAACCGCCTATAGAACCTTCTACGGTTTTATTTGGGCTTATAACCTCAGCCAGCTTGTGTTTGCCGAACATTATACCTGAATAATAACAAAAAGAGTCCGTAAGCGTTACGGCTAAAAGCATTAAAAGACAATATAACGCACCTTCTGAGGATACATTATATTTAATCAGACCGTTAAATACAGGTTCACAGCATCCAATATCACGAAGCAGCAGCAAATGAAGCGGAAACCAACCGCAATATACAAAACCGAGAATAGTTGTTGCAACATTTGCTATATAAGGCTGTTTACCTCTAAACAGCACCCACATGAATGCCATAAACGTTGACAAAGTAAATGCCAACGGCAATAAATCCATCCTGTCAAAGTAGGCAATGAGAGCAAATATAAGGCTTGATATTATTATAATTTTGTAACTTGGTAAAAAACCTTTATTTTTAAGTATTTGTGTATATTCTTTCGAACCGAGTATAACAATAATTAAACATAATATTGTTAGCGGTATGCCGCCCGCAATCATTGCAAATAAAGCGGATATCCCTATTGCAAAACCATATATTATTCTTGTTACACTCTTTGATAAAGCCATTATACTGTCATAACCTCTTTTTCTTTTTCTGATACAAGAGAATCAATTATTCCCACATATTTATCCGTAATTTTCTGAATTTGGTCCTGATTATCTTTAACAACATCTTCAGGAAGATTTTCATCTTTTTCTATTTTTTTCAGAGAATCAACCATATCACGTCTTACATTTCTGATTACAACTTTTGTATCTTCACCAAACTTCTTAACTTCTTTTGCAGTTTCTCTTCTTCTTTCTTCGGTAAGAGGCGGGAAATTAAGGCGGATACAAGTTCCGTCATTATTCGGAGCAACTCCGATTTCTGCTTTGATAACAGCCTTTTCTACCTCTTTTAATATACTCTTATCAAACGGAGTAATAACAAGAGTTGTACCTTCTGTTACTTGAATTTGAGCCATTTGACGTATAGGAGTCGGCGCACCGTAGTATTCTACAATTACTTTATCCAAAATTGCAGGATTAGCTCTCCCCGTACGTACCGAAGCAAAATCTCTTTTTAATTGCCCGATAGCTTTTTCCATTTTTTCTTCGCCAAATAAAAACATTTCATCAAGAGCGTCTGACATATTTTTCTCCTTTATAATAAATCTATTTTTAACTTATATATGTTCCTACTTGTTCACCGTTTTGGATTTTTACCAAGCTGCCTTGAGCCTTGAAATCAAATACGATAATAGGAATACCGTTTTGCTTGCAAAGAGCGCAAGCTGATGTGTCCATAACTTTCAAATCTTTATGAATAATATCATCGTATGTCATAGTTTTGAGCATTTTAGCATCAGGATTAGTTTTTGGGTCATCAGTATAAACACCATCAACACCATTTTTAGCCATAAGCATAACATCTGCGCCCACTTCGGAAGCTCTTAGAGCTGATGCAGTATCTGTTGTAAAGAACGGGTTCCCTGTTCCTGCGGCAAATATTACAACTCTGCCTTTTTCAAGGTGTCTTACGGCCTTATGTCTGTAATAAGGTTCAGCAATTTGGTTCATTGCAATTGCTGTCATAACACGACATTCAACCTCAATTTTCTTTAATGCACATTGAAGACAAACCGCATTCATAACAGTCGCAAGCATTCCGACATAATCACCGGAAGCCTGATCCATTCCGAGTCTTGCACTGTTTTTCATGCCGCGGAAAATATTGCCTCCGCCGACAACTACAGCTATCTCAACCCCTCTTTCATAAATTGAGCGAATTTCGTCTGCTATCATCTCAACCGGTTTTGGGTCAATACCAAACTGTTGTTCGCCAAGAAGTGCTTCTCCGCTAATCTTTAATAACACACGCCTATATTTATTATCTGCCATTAGTTACCTCGTTTTACTCTATAGTATTAAAAACCAAGCTTTTTGTAAAGCTAATTTCTTTTACATATTTATTTTTACAAGATTAAAATCCTCGTCCCACAAAAGTTCTCCTTTTGGTTCTATTCCGTGGTATTTATATGTATTTTCAATATATTTTGGATTAAATAAACCTTTTTTCCCAAGCTTTTTAACTATATCAGGCAAAAGACTTGTGCTTCCGGCAAGCGTACCAGTTGCCGAACGGGCAGATTCTCCGTCAAAGAAAATTAAAGAATCCGCAAAAATAGTTTCTGTTTCTTTACTGTGAGCTATGGGAAGCGCATCACTTATCAGCAGAATTTTGTCTTCAGGTTTTGTTTTAAACAAAAGCTTGAGTGCATCATCTTTAACGTGGACGCCGTCTGCAATAACTTCCGTATAAACGCTGTCGTCAAGAATTGCAGACAAGGCTGTTGAGCTTTCTTTGTGAGATATTCCTGTCATAGCATTAAACATGTGCGTTACGCCATCAGGCTTTTTATCACCTTCAGCCCAACCTACACAATGTCCTGCCTGAACCTTTACCCCTTTATTCTTTAAATAAGGTATCAGCCCTTCATCAAGCTCAGGAGCAAGAGTAACAATTTTTATAAAATCATCCTCAAGCTTTTTGTAATTTTCTATCGTCAGAGAAAGAAAATGCTCTATATTGTGAATACCTTTTTTGATAGGATTTAAAAATATTCCTTCAAGGTGTATCCCTAAAATTCCTTTGCATTCTTTTGATGCTTGTTTTATAACATCTATTTGTTTTTTTGTATTTTCAACCGAATCTGTTACAAGAGTCGGGAAAAATCCGGCAATACCATCAGACTTAAGCTGTTGGGAAAGCTTTACAATTTCTTTTACACCGGCTTTATTAAAATCTACACCGTACGCACCGTGAAAATGCTGTTCTATAATTGGCAATGTTTTCATTAAACACCTTCAAAAATTTCTCTTACTTTTTCTCTGTCATCGAAATGTATTGTTTTATCGGCAAGAATTTGATAATCTTCATGTCCTTTACCTGCAACAACAACTACATCATTAATATTGGCAATTTTGCTTGCTTCTTTTATAGCAAGCTCTCTGTCTGGTTCAACAACTACAGTATTAACTCTTTTTATGCCTGATAAAATATCCGTAATAATTTGCTGAGGATCTTCCGTTCTTGGATTATCACTTGTTACAATAACTTTATCCGCAAGATTTTCAGCTATTGCTCCCATTTTGGGACGTTTTGTTGCATCTCTGTCACCGCCGCAGCCAAATACGCATATCAGTTTTCCGCCTTTAGGTGTAATCTCTCTTGCAGCTTTTAATACATTTTCCAGACCGTCAGGAGTATGTGCATAATCAACTATTACAGTAGGCTTGTTAATTACCGTCTCAAATCTGCCGGCAACTCCTTTTATTGATTCCAATGTTTTTATTGAATTTTCGATATTAAATCCCTGAGCTAATGCTGCAGTTAATGCAGCAAGCACATTATAGACTGAAAACATTCCGTTCATAACTAATTTAATATCGTATTTTTTTCCTTTAATCTCACAAGTAAAAGAAGCTCCCGCTTCGTCAAATTTGATGTTTTGGGCTCTTACATCAGCAGGCATATTAATACCGTATGTATAAACTTTTACTTTTGGAGAAATTACCTGTAAAAATTGTGCCGCGTATGAATCATCAGCATTTATTATTGCTAAATCGTCTACACATAAATCTTCAAATAACTTGGATTTTGCTTTAAAATAATTCTGCATCGTTATATGAAAATCCAAATGGTCCTGTGTTAAATTTGTTAAAACGGCGCAATTAAAATCCGTATAGTCAACTCTGTGTTGAGCAAGAGCATGCGAACTTACTTCCATAACAACATTTGGAATAGATTTCTCAACTATATCATGGAAAAGTTTTTGAAGCTCCGGCGCTTGAGGCGTTGTGTGTTTTGCATCATGATAATCATCTTCGGAAAACATTTTATTACCCAATGTGCCTATTAAAGCACATTTTTTATTCTCGGCTTCAAACAACTTTTGTATTAAATGTGTTACCGTTGTTTTACCGTTTGTACCTGTTACACCGATAAGATTAAGCTTTTTTGACGGAGAAGAATAGAATAAATCAGCTATTTGTGCAAGAGCTTGTTGAGTATCTTGTACTACAATTTGAGGAATATCCAGATTTAATATCCTTTCCACTATACAAATACATGCCCCGTTTGATACTGCTTCTTCTGCAAACTCATGACCATCGACATGTTCGCCGGTCAAACATACAAATAAGTCATCCTGCTGTGTTTTTTTTGAATTATAAGAAATACCTTCTATTTCATTATAAAAATTTTCTATCCCTATCAAATCTACATAATTTATATTGTCTATCAGTGTTCTAAGTTTCATGCCTTCTCCTTATATAAAATGTCTATTCAAATTTATCCGGTTGCAAATTTAATATTCTTGCTATTTGCGTTGAAATCTCTTTAAAAATCGGTGCCGCAACGGTATTTCCCCAAATCTCGCCGCCCTGAGCCGAGTCAACTATTACATAAATTAAAACCTGAGGATCAGTTGCAGGCATATACCCGACGATTGAAGTATAAAGCTTATTTGTGTATCCTGCTCCGTTTTCTTTAGGTTTAATTGAGGTTCCTGTCTTTGCCGCAATATTATAATTCGGATTTTTTATAGGGGATTTTCCTCTGTTTATACTTTCTGTAAGCAACTCTGTTACTACTCTTGCATGCTCCGGTGACATTACCTGTACCCGTTCAATCTTTTCAGCTTCTTCTTCGGGCGAATATTTGATAACGTGAGGTGTAACTCTTACGCCGTCATTTGCAAGTGCCGAAACAGCAGAAACCATTTGTATTGCTGTAACAGACGAACCGTATCCGTAACCCATTGTTGCATGATCTGATGCATCCCATTTATTTGGATTTTTCAAAAGTCCGACTGATTCAGCCGGAAGATCAATGCCGGTTTTACTTCCAAAGCCGAATTTTTTCAACATGTCATAGTATTCATGCCGTCCCATCATTTGTGCAACAATTACAGATGCAACATTACTTGAATGCTCAAATAAATATACCAAATCAATCATACCCGGATTCGGATGGCGAGCATAGTCATAGTTTTTAATCGTCCACCAACCAACTTTTATTTTACCGGTATCATTAATTTTTGAATACCTGTTTATTTTCCCGAGCTCTATTGCAGATGCTACTGTTATAGTTTTAAATGTTGATCCGGGAGGAAAAACATCGGTTAATGTCCAGTTTTTTATCTGAAAACTTGTTGCCTGTTTAAAATTATTCGGATCAAAATATGGGTAAACGGCATAAGCTAATATCTCACCGTTTCTTGGGTTCATAACAATAACTGCACCCCTTTGTGCATTAAACTTCTGAATAGCTTTCATTAGTTCTTTTTCACATATATGCTGAACCGCAGCATCAATGGTTAGCGTAACGTCTTTTCCTTTTACCGGTTTAGTTGCAGCAACAGGGTCAGTAGTAATATTATATATAACCTTACCTTTTGGAGTCATCTCAAAAGTTGCTGTCTTTTCAACACTTTCAAGCTTATCCGCTGCTGTTTGCTCGACTCCTGATGCAACATCGGCATCAAAGTTATAATACCCGAGAACATGCGCAGCTAAAGTTCCTTGCGGATAAGTTCTTATGCTTTTTTTATCCATAGGGATTTCTCTTAGATTCAGCTTTGCAACTTCATCTTTAGTATGTCTGTCTACATTTTTCTTTAATGCAACGAGCGATGTGTTTCTTCTTAATTTTTCCGTTAAATCATATTGAGAAACCTTTAATATCGGAGCAAGTTTTTTTGCAAGTTCTTCGGGCTCATGAACATAATCGGCACGGCGGGCAAAAATATCATAATAAACAGTGTCAGTGGCAAGTTTTATGCCATTTCTGTCATAAATATCTCCCCTCATAACAAATGAACTTGCTCTGCGCTGATTTTTTGCTTTAACACGAAAATGCCTTGTATCAAGCACCTGAACACAAAATAAATACAAAACAAAAGTAAGAATTGCAATCAAAAACAATAATTGAATTATTGTTAATCTGCGTTTGAACACAGTATTTTTAATATTCTTTTGAAATACCGCATTTTTAATATTTCTTTGATTGTTACTGTAATTACTCCCCATAATTAAATAATACCACAACTTTTGATAAAGGTTAATAAGTAATTTTTATTTAATTACAGTCCGTATAAATCCCTTGCATTAAAATACAAAAGCCTGTTTAAAAGGGTTTCATCCTGAAAATGGGAATTTATTTTTACTTTGAAATTATCAAGATTTTTCCTGTACAACTCATTAGATTGATTAAACTCACCGACATAAGCATCCGATGCCCACAAAATGCGGTGAGTAAAGTCTCCTTTAGAAGTATTTTTCAGTGCTTCTATAAGCATAATCACATCCGTCATATCGCCCGTTCCCAAATCTATCCAAGAAGTATCGCAATATAGAGTTGCCCTTTCATTTTCTATAGAATCAACCAAAATTTTTATTGCCTCAATATGAGAATCTTTTTGTCCGGTAGAAAGATGACCCAAAATTACAGGAACATCCGGAAATTGCTGTGCTTTTTCATAAATTAAAGCCGGTGATGAAAACTTTGATGTTATGTGTCCCGAATGGAACAAGCAAGGCTTTTTAAAATCTCTTGCAAGTTCTAAATATTTGTCGTATTTAGGCGAGTCGGCAGGAAGCTGTTCACATTCAGGATGGAATTTGAGCCCCACAAATTGAGGATACTCAGTAAGTAAAAACTTCATTGTATGGTTATCCAAAGATTTATCAACCTGACAAACCGCTAGTGGTAAAAACTTTTTGTGTTTTTTAGCAACCCTTATTATATCAAGATTGCAATCAAGCTCGCTTTTATAGTTAACACTCTCTATTCCTTCAAGATTAGAACAAATTGCATAATCAATACTATCGCCAAAAATTTCCAAAACCTGTTCGGGAGAAAAACTTCCCCAAGGTGTACCTAAACCGTAATGTGTATGCGAATCAATAATCATAATGTTATTTTATCTCAATATTGAAAATTTTTAAAATTTTTTGTTTTATTGATTCTTTAGGTAACTCATCCAAAAACTCAACACTGTCTGCGGGAGATATTTTAACAACATCACACATTTTATTTAAGTCATTCATCGAGCGTGCATATTTACTTCTTATGTAAATATCCTGTATACATACAAATAATGTATCCTTTTTTGACTCATAAAACAACGAGGCTTCAGATTTATCCAGTCCTTTTATTATTGTTGTAGGAATATGTTTTTTGTGCATTTGTTCATTAAAAGTATCAAACAATTCAGACGAATAGTTGTATGCACCTTTAGAGCCTATAATTATTGAGTTAGTACCTTTAAAAAGTTTTGATAATATAGGAAATTTTTGAATGTTGGCAAACGTATTTTCTATATGCCAAAATACGGGAGCTTTTTTCCCTTTGTTGACACAAAGTCCTGCGGTACATGATTTTACCCCACTAGTATATCCTCTTTTAACCTTTGTTCTGTAACCGTTGTACAAATATTTTTCATCATTATGTATTTCATAGTTGTGAATATTCTCATAAATTTTGTATCTGTTCTTTTTCAATACATTTTTAAACCCTTTAGGAGAGAGAAAAACTATTCTTGACCCAAAAGCGACATCATTTTGATTTGAAATTTTTGGCATACAGTTCATACACAACCCGTATCAGTTTAATATTTATACATATAGAAAGTCGCGTAAAATAAAAATTTGCTAAATTATTAATAAATTTTTACAATTACTTAATCTTTTACTGCACGAACGCCGCGTGTAATTGCTTCAAGTATGCGCTTTACTTTAACAACTTCTATGCCGTCAAATTTTTCCTGAACATCATTCGCTTCCGGTATAATTATACGTTTAAAGCCAAGTTTTTGAGCCTCATTAATACGTTTTTCTATATGATTAACAGCTCTCACTTCTCCGGATAACCCAAGTTCACCAACAATAGCCGTTGAGAGGTCAAATACAACATCCCTTACACAGGTTACAATAGCAAGAGCAATCCCCAAATCTGCTGCAGGTTCATTTACATCCATTCCGCCGATTACATTTACATAAACATCGTGTTTGGAAAGATTTAATCCAATTCTTTTTTCAAGAACGGCAAGAATTTGAAGAACTCTCCCCGTATCTACACCGTTTGCAACTCTTCTGGGCGCCGGATAAGGAGTTGTTCCGACAAGTGCCTGTATTTCAACCAACAGAGGTCTTGTCCCTTCGCTCGTTACTATAATAGTGCTTCCCGGAGTTTGAGTTTGGCTGTATTCTTTTAAAAACAGCTCACTTGGATTAACAACTTCTTTTAATCCCTTACTCCCCATTTCAAAAATTCCGACTTCTGAGGTATTTCCAAAACGGTTTTTTATAGAACGAAGAATACGGTATGATTTATATTTATCCCCTTCAAATTGGATTACCGTATCAACCATGTGCTCCAAAACCTTTGGACCTGCAATATTTCCTTCTTTTGTAACATGCCCGATTACAATCACGGAAATATTTTGAGATTTTGCAGTTTGCATCAAAGAATTGCAGCACTCCCTTATCTGAGAAACACTTCCTGCCGAACTTTGTATAAATGATGTGTAAATTGCCTGAATACTGTCAACTATAACTAAATCCGGCTTCAAATCATCAATATGTTTTTTTATTAACTCTAAATTCGTTTGGGGGTAAATATATAAGTTATCTGATTTTACACCCAACCTTTCGGCACGAAGTTTAATTTGACTTGCCGATTCTTCTGCAGAAACATATAAAACTTTTTTATCTTGTTTACAAAGTTCCCCCGAAGTTTGAAGAAGAATAGTTGATTTACCTATCCCAGGATCGCCTGCTATAAGAACAAGTGAACCTTGTACAATTCCGCCTCCCAACACTCGGTCAAACTCAGATATATTTGTTGAAACCCTAATCTCGGAGTTCATTTCAATCTCATTCAATTTCATGGGAGGTGTTGAGTCTGCAATGTTTACTACCTGCTCGGTTTTTGCTCCGATATTTTCAACTTCTTCAACAAAAGAACCCCAGCTTCCGCATTCGGGACACTTTCCCAAATAACCCGCTGTTTCATATCCGCAATTTTGACATACATATTTTGATTTAACTTTTGCCATTTTCTACCATAAATAAAGATTTGACAATAATGCCAAATCTTTTATATAACTACAACCTCACACTGTTAATTCCCTTTTGTTTATTTATTAACGGGAATCACAAGCTTTTGACCAATAGATAAAGCATTTGGATTAGCCATTTTATTTGCTTCTTGTATAAGAGTAACTTTATCCATATCAAAAGTACCATAAAATCTTATAACAATACTTTCAAGTGTATCGCCTTCTTTTACCGTATATTCTTCTTTTGTTACCGCAGTAGCAGCAACCGGTTTGGAAGAATCAGCCGGTATGAATCTGAATTTTGCATTGCTTTCCGTTGTCGGTTTAATTTTCGGAACAGCATCTTCCTTTGGGGTTGAAATATTAATCAAAATACTTACAAAAGTTGTTATCAGTAATGTTATAATAACACCCGCAATTAAACCTATTACAAAGTATACCTGAGGAGCTTTCTCCGTTCTTTGTTGCTTTATACCAAAATTTTGCCACAATGCATCAATTTCACGTCTGTTACTTTGCCGTCTGTAAAAATCTTCAGCCTGATGCTCAGTGTTGTAGCGATTCAAAGCTTCCATCATTGCAACTTTTTCTCTTGTAATATTTGATCTTCTTAGTGTTGTGCTTTTCATAACCCCTCACAGCTTGCGGCGTACATATATGCCACTATATTAAATAATTATCATAAAACAATATACCGTGCAAATTTGTAACAAGGATATGTTAAGAATTGTTACGCAAGAAATTAAAACTACGAATTGATTGAAAAGTAAACTTCTTTTAAGCGTTTTTTGCTGATATGCGTATAAAGCTGAGTTGTTGATACGTCGCTGTGTCCGAGAAGCTCCTGAACAATTCTTAAATCCGCTCCGTTTTCAAGAAGGTGCGTTGCAAAGCTATGTCTTAATGTATGCGGAGATATATTTTTGTGGATAAGTTTTCCCTGATTATGGATAAATGTATAAACATCCTGCCTTGTTATAAGCCTTCCGTTTTCCAATATTAACAATCGTTTTGTACTAAGATTATATTTTTTTATTAATAAATCTCTTTGAGGCAAATACTCTTTGACTATATTTTTTGCTGTTTCACCAATAGGAATAATTCTTTCTTTGGAACCTTTACCAAAACACCTTACATATTTGGAAGCAAGGTCAATATCATTAATTTTTAAATTAACAAGCTCTGAAACACGAAGTCCGCAGCTGTATAAAAGTTCCATTATTACATGTTGAAGAGGAGTAAGATTATTATGAAGCATATCTTCAACTTCTTTTACCGTTATAACTTTCGGAAGACGCTGAGGGACTTTAGGCTGCTCTAAGGTTGCTGCAGGATTTTTTTCTAAAATCCCTACAGATGTTGTCCATTTAAAAAATCCTCTTAAAGATGCAACTTTTCTGATTATACTTGTCGGAGCATATTTTTTTTCTCTGAGCGTTCTTACATAAGTATTAATAACAAGTCTGTCAATCGAGTTTATATCCTCTATTTTCATATCATCAGAAAAGCTTTCCAAATCGCGTCTGTATGCGTCAAGCGTATTTTGGGACAGTCCTTTTTCAAGTTCTAAATATTCAAGATATTCACCGATTGTTTGGTACAAAACTATTATCCTCTATCCGATTATACACTATTTTTTGACTAATGTGATATAGTTAAGATAGACGAGGTTTATATGATTAAGAAATTTATAATAACTTTATTTTTTATCTTACCGCTTGCAGCATTTGCAAACTATAATGATGTTTATGTAGCGGATATTCAGTACGACTGGATTAACAAATCGGCTCTTGAAAAAGAGGCAATGATTAGTGAAATTCATGACATTATGTTTGCTGATAAACCCAACAAGCGGCACGATTTAAGAAGAATGTTTAAGGATAAACTGAAAGACAAAAATCATATTGATAATTATCTTGCGGCATCTGCAGGGTATAAGGAATATAAAGATAACAAAATTTCCGCATTTTATTACAAAAAGATGCAAAACCCTTTTATGTATGCACTTCAGGATAAACAGGATACATCCAATGCTTTTTACTATGATGCTATGGGCAACCTGAGATATGTGGATTTTATTAACGGTGATTATCCTGACTATCCTTATTATGCAATTCAATACAGAATAAGCGGAACTCCTGTAAGCGCCGTGTATTTTATATCTGAAGACTGCCAATACCTGTTTAAACCAAACGGGGAATTTGAAGGAGTTTGGTACAAACATAATCTGTATAATAAGAAAAACAAAGTTATTTTAACCAGAACAACATATTAAGGGAATGCAGCGAGCAATGACCACAACAGCAGAAGAAATTGCAAAAATATTAATTGAGAGAAAGTTAAAAATTGCAACGACAGAATCATGTACAGGCGGACTTTTAAGTTCCAAACTTACTGATATTAGCGGCAGCTCTGCTTTCATACACCTTAACCTCGTTACTTACGCTAATGAAGCCAAGCACAAAATGCTCGGAGTCAGAAATGAAACTCTTGAAAACTTCGGCGCGGTATCTGAAGAATGCGCTTATGAAATGGCAAGCGGTTTAATGAAGCTGACAGGTGCGGATATTTGTGTATCAACAACAGGTATTGCGGGTCCGACCGGCGGTTCGGCAGAAAAACCTGTCGGGCTTATGTATTCAACAATTTGTACAAAAGATAAAGCTATTACTTTTGAAACCCGTTTTCATCCCGAAATTCCGAGAATAGAGATGAAAGAAATGTTTGCTCAGGCCGTTTTAGAAAAACTTTACAAATTTCTTATAAATAATTAATTTAGCTTTTTTGTTTACCAAATTGTTTATATTCGCCGCTCTTTAGTTCTCTTCTGATATAATTATCCATTCTGTCGTTTGTTTTTGGAACATTATGCTTTTCAAATTTTTGAAAAACCTTAAACCCGATTTGTCTTAACTTTTGTTCAAACCCTTCGTCCAATCTTTTTCTTATTGAAACTCTTACACAACCCTGATTTCCTGCCGGATACATAACATTCTGATATTTTGATGCCATCTTTTTTAATGCTTCTCTTTTTGCAGATGATACATTTTGTTCCACAAGCGGAATTCTGTATGTTGATGTAAAAGATAAATCGCTCTGTATTACGTCTGTTTTCATTTTATAAATCATTCCTTTCGATTATTTACTAAACTAAAAACCCGTAAATAAAATTTTTGCCATATAGTTTACGTGATATAATCAAATTTATGAAAGATTATTTAATAGACACTCACGCCCACATTGATATGAGTATCGGGGTAAATGAAGAAACCGGAGACGAAACAACTCTTCAGGATGTCCTGAAAGAAATGAATGAGCATGGAGTTAAAAAAGCAATTATCCCTGCTGTGGAGATTAAAACACAGGATAAGGTCACAGAACTTGCAAGCTCAGACGAAAATATTTTCGGTATGGTCGGACTCTTCCCGAGTGAAGCAAAAACATATACCCAAGAGTTTGAAGAAAAAATGGAAACTATTGCAAACAGTAACAAAAAAATTGTTGCGGTAGGTGAAATCGGTCTTGATTATTATTGGGATAAATCCTTTGTAGAACAGCAAAAAGAAGTTTTTATAAAACAAATTAAAATGGCACAGCGTTTGGATTTACCCATAGTTGTTCATGACAGAGAAGCACATAAAGACTGTTTTGATATCTTAAAAGAACAAAAAGCAGAGAACGTCCTGTTCCACTGTTTTTCAGGTAGCGTCGAGTTTATGAGAGAATGTGTGAAAGAAGGTTGGTATATTGCTTTAGGCGGAGTGGTAACTTTCAAAAACGCAGTCAAAATGAAAGATGTAGCACGTGATGTTCCGCTTGATAAATTTGTTCTCGAAACAGATTCTCCATATCTTACGCCCGTTCCTTTCAGAGGTAAACCTAATAAACCGGCTTATGTAAGATATGTAGCGGAAGAAATTGCCAAAATCAGAGAAATGCCATATGAAGAATTGGTGGATATTACTACAACAAATGCAGAAAGGTTCTTTGGAATTTGAAAAAAGAAAGATTAGACAAAGTTTTAGTAGATTTGGGCTTTTTTGAAAACAAAAGCAAAGCTTCTGCCGCAATCCTAGCCGGAAACGTAATGATTGGAACTGAAGTCATTACAAAAGCCGGTTTTCAAATTGATCCTTCTAAAGATTACGATTTTAAAGTTAAAACAATGCCTTATGTTTCCAGAGGCGGATTCAAGCTTAAAAAAGCACTTGATGCATTTGATTTTTCACCCAAAGCCAGAATCTGTTTTGATGCGGGAGCTTCAACCGGCGGTTTTACGGACTGCTTGCTTCAAAACGGCGCAAAATTTGTTTATGCGGTTGACGTCGGATACGGACAACTTGATTGGAAAATAAGAAGTTCTGAACAAGTTAAAACAATTGAAAAAACAAACCTCAAAATATGTTCTTTTGAAGATATTTACGATGAAGGTGAACCCGTTGCGGATTTGCTTGTTTCGGACTTGTCGTTTATTTCACTTACAAAAGTTCTTCCGAATCTTAAAACTCTTCTTTCACCAAGCGGACATGAAATGATTTGCCTCATTAAACCTCAGTTTGAGGCAGGAAAAGAACTTGTGGAAAAAGGCGGAGTTGTAAGGGATAAAAATACACATAAATCAGTAATAGAAAACGTAATAAACTGTATTCATTCCCTTGGATACGTTATTAAAGGACTTACCTATTCTTCAATAAAAGGACCTGCGGGGAATATAGAATACCTGGTTTGGTTTTCTACCACAGGTGAGGAGATAAAAACCGACATTAAAGAAGTCGTCTTATCTGCTCACCAAACATTAGATCAATCTGTTTTTAAGTTGAACCTAAAAACTTACACTATATAATCGTTTTTAAGTACTCAATAATATCGGCTGATTCATACATCTGAACATTTCGTTCTTTATCAACCAAAAACGGCACCTGTCGTTTACCGCCCAAAGCAATCAGGGCATCTTCATTAGCCTTATCAGCTATATCGATTTTATTTAAAGAAACCCCTTTATCTTCCGCAAAACCAAGAACTTTCTTGCAATAAGGACAAGTTTCCATAATGTACAAATCTAACATATCAAATCTCCTTTAAAATACAACTCTAATCTAAACGTCATCATCGTTTATTTCATCAGCCGGCAGTTTAATTTTTTACAAATAATTTCTTTATACTTTTATAAATCAATTTTAATATACTAAACGGAGCAGTCAGCGGAGCAAAAAGTATTTGCATAAATACCAAATTCCAAATTATATTATCATCTCCCGCAAGATTTTTAAGTTCGGAAAACATAGAATTAAACTCTTCATCAGTCTTCTGTGTCAGAAGATAATGAAGCCTGCAGAGTGAATACGTAATACAAATCGCAATATAACTGATTAATATTTTTATTTCCATACTGTCCATAAAACAAATTATATCATTGATTTATCTCTGTGCATAATAAAAACTTTTTTCCTGAATTATTTTTTGCTTAACTCTGTATTTAAAAAATGCCTTTTTGTTTATGATTGTTTTTATATTATTATAATATTAATAAACTCCGCTATTATTGTCGGAAACTAAAAATACAACTGAATTAAAAGTTATATTTTTTCAAAACATATTAACACAATAATATTACCTTTTTTAATAAAAACATTCAGCAACAATTCTTTACAAAAAGTTTAAATCGCAATAATAATGCTTGCATTAAGATTTTCAGCAAATATGATTAATTAAGATGACATATAATGTCATCATTTTGAAAGCCGAAATTAGAGGACAAAATGGCAAAAGACGTAATAGAAATTGAAGGAAAGATATTAGAATCCATGCCGAACGCAATGTTCAGGGTTGAACTTGAAAACGGACATGAAATCTTAGCTCATATTTCAGGAAAAATCAGAAAGAATTTTATCAGAATTCTTCCGGGTGACAGAGTAAAAGTTGAAATGACACCTTATGATTTAACAAAGGGCAGAATAACTTTCAGACTTAAATAACACTAAATATAAATAGTAGAAAATAAATAAGGAAAAGAAAAATGAAAACAAGAACTTCAGTAAAACCTATGTGCGACAAGTGCAAGGTAATTAAAAGAAAAGGCAGAGTAGCCGTAATTTGTGAAAATCCAAAACATAAACAAAGACAGGGTTAGATTTGCCGTAGGCTGAAGCGAACGATAGTGAGCGGAACGCCGAAGTAACGCGGAGTTGAGTGAATGACAATTTTGTGAAACAAAATAAAATGAACGACAACGGAGCGTGGAGGCATAATCTAATACAAACTCGGTGTAAGTATAAATAGTAGAAAAAATAAAGGAAAAGAAAACATGGCAAGATTAGTAGGGGTAGACTTACCTCGTAACAAAAGATTAGAAGTTGCTCTCACCTATATTTACGGTATAGGACCTGCAAGAGCAAAGAAAATTCTTGAAGTAACAGGAATATCTCCTGATTTGAGAACAGATGATTTAACAGAATCAGATATTAAAGAACTCAGAAATGCATTATCTGAATACAACATTGAAGGTGACTTAAGACGTGAAGTAACAATGAACATCAAACGTCTTCAGGAAATCAACTCTTACAGAGGAATGCGTCATAAAAGAGGACTTCCTTGCAGAGGTCAGAGAACTAAGACTAACGCAAGAACCCGCCGCGGTAAAAAGACAGGACCTATCGCAGGTAAGAAGAAATAGGATTTTCCGTAGAGTGACGGCGAACGATAGTGAGCCTAACTCGAAGTAGCACGAAGCGAACGAACGGAACTTTTTACGATAGTAAAAATGGAGTGAGTGACAGCGAAGTGTGAAGGAATAATCCTAGGTTTAATCAAAAACATCACTAGAAAATAAATAGTAAAAACATAAAGGAACAAAAAAATGGCAAGACCAAAAACTACAAAGAAAAAAGAAAAGAAGAACGTATTACAAGGTGTTGTACACATTCAGTCAACATTCAATAATACAATTGTAACTTCTACCGACATGCAAGGTAATGCTATTGCTTGGGCAACAGCCGGTGCTTCAGGATTCAAGGGTGCAAGAAAAGGTACTCCGTTTGCAGCACAATCTGCAGCAGAATCAGTTGCTAAAAAATCAATAGACCAAGGCATGAAGAAAGTTGAAG
This sequence comes from Isotricha sp. YL-2021b, assembly GCA_023805745.1. Taxonomy (NCBI): domain Eukaryota; phylum Ciliophora; class Litostomatea; order Vestibuliferida; family Isotrichidae; genus Isotricha; species Isotricha sp. YL-2021b. Next base: position 921 of record JAJJKW010001481.1, on the reverse strand, counting down.
TTCACATCAAAGGACCGGGTTCAGGTCGTGAAACTGCAATCCGTGCTATTCAGCAAGCAGGATTAGAAATCACATTAATCAAGGATGTAACACCTATTCCTCACAACGGTTGCAGACCACCTAAGAAAAGACGTGTATAATTTGTGCTCGTGAATCAATAAAATCGATTCACGATTCACAATTCACGAATCACATTTACATTAATTACCGGGGCTTGAGTCCTCGCCAAGGACACAAACCATAGATGCCCGGCAAAAGAAAAGGAGAAAAAAATGGCAAGATACACAGGACCAACTAATAAGTTATTCAGAAACAAAGGTGTTAAAGATTTGTCAAACAGAAAATTAACATCTTCTATGAAACAAACAGCATCAGGACAACACGGTGCAGACAGAAAAAAACCTTCTGAATATGCTATTCACTTGAGTGAAAAACAAAAAATCAGATTTACATATTTAGTAAGTGAAAAACAATTTGCAAAATATTACCATGAAGCTGCAAGAAGAAAAGGCGTTACCGGTACTATCTTACTTCAAATTCTTGAATCAAGATTAGATAACGTTTTATTCAGAGCAGGCTTAGGTGCTACAAGAAAACAAACAAGACAAATCGTTAACCACGGTCACGCATTAGTTAACGGCAAAAAAGTTGATATACCTTCTTACCTTGTAAAAGCAGGTGACGTTATTACTATAAAGGCAAGAAGCAACGATTTTATTAAAACCGTTATGAGCGCGATTGATCTTTCAGGTGTTCCTGCTTGGTTAACATTAGACAAAGATGCTTTGAAGATTACTTTTGAAAGAATTCCTCAAAGAGAAGAATTAGACCCTGATTTTAAAGAACAACTTGTTATAGAATACTATTCAAAATAAGCTGATAGGAGAGAATAATATGGAATTAAAAATTAAAACCGTTAGT